>JAAEAF010010016.1:0-51524 GCA_011037195.1 Triatoma infestans
ATACTATATCACCCACGCTGAACTTCACTTCGGATCGATGCTTGTTATACCGTCCTTTCCACTTCTCTTGCTCCTCCAGGATTCTCTTCCTGGCTTCTCTTCTGCAGGGTTTTAGGCTCTTGTCTGCTGGGTTCCTCGGGATTTAATAGTGCCCTTAGGGTTCCGCTAACAAAGATGGGGCGAAAACCTATTAAGGTTTCGAAAGGTTGTTAAAGCCTATTAAGGTTTGCCTAGTTGTTGCATTCTCGGCATTATTCAAATAACATTCGGCCTCCTCCATACAACGGGTTCAGGTTCTCTCCGTTTTCGCCGAGGTCTGTATCACTGGTGTCAAGGTCGCATTTACCTTCTCCACTTGTCCATTTGCCTGCGGGTGGCGAGCTAAAGTAACGTTGTGCACAATCCCGTTTCTGATACAATACTCTTCGAACGCCCTCGAAGTGAATCCAGTTCCTCGATCGGTCACAACCATGGTAGATAACCCATATGCTAATACAAATGACTTCACGCTCTTTAAAACATACTGTGCAGACGTATTTAGTGTAGGATACAGCTTCACATATTTGCTGAAGTTATCGACATCACCAAGATATAGCTATTACCTCTTGTACTCTTTACTAGGGGTCCAACGTGATCTAGATATAGCACGCTAAACGGCTGACGTCCTGGGGGTTTCGGGTACAATTTTCCGGATCGCTTCCCTCTCGGAATTTTGTAGAGTGTGCACTCTGGACACGTATGTATGTGGAATCTCACAAAACGTTTCATCCTGGGAAAGTAGTAACGCTTTGATATGTTACTAATAGTTCTGTCAACTGAAAAATGTCCAGCTAGGTCATGAAACTTCAACGCTATTCCTTTTCGCATACTCCTAGGGACTACCCATCGTAGCTGCCCCGTGCTCTCGTGACAATGGTATAACATTCCATCCTTCAGTCGTAGGTTTTTCACACGTTGCCTTTGAATTCTGGTTAGGTCACCAGGATCTTTCTCCATCTCCTGCATTATTTGTTTCAGCTCCGAATCACTTTGTTGCTGATATCGCTATCACGTATTCCTGTTCACTCAAGGCCAAAACAACCTCAAGACGATTTTCTAAGACATGTTGCACTAGGATCGCCTACTGCAGCTCGACTCAAGGCATCCACATGTTCCATCCGGTTGCCGGCTCGATACTTTACTTCGATATCATATTCTTGTAACAACTCATACCACCTCGCTATTTGTGAGTTTCTCGTTCTGAATCCATTAAGGTGGACGAGCGCTTGGCAGTCAGTCACGACTACTACATGGATTCCTAATAGCAGGGATCGTAGACGATCTAAGCACCAAACAACACCAAACCACTGCCATTAGCTCCAATTTTGACGAGTGGTATGTTCTCTCCACATCGGATGTCTTCTTGCTAACACAGTAAACTAGCCTCATCTCCTTGTCTTCCTCTCGCTGCAGCAACATCCCTGCCAGACCAGCCGCCGATGCATCAGTGTGTAGCTCAGTATACTTTCGGGGGTCAAAAATAGCTAGTACTGGTTCTTTAACTAAGGTCTCTTTCCGGCAGATTCCATCACATAAAATACCCTCTTGTTTATCCGCCACCACTTTCTCACACAGTCCGCACCGTTCCATACCGATAGTTATGTCAACAACATAAAAAATACAAAACAAAAAACTCACAAAACTGGGGGCAATTAACTTGACTTAACAATCCCACTTCTGAGTTGTGTTAACTTATAATATACTCAACTTGGGGAAAATATCTAGAAGTACAAAGTTAACATTAAATTTAGTTTTACATTCACCACAATATACAACGAAAACTTAAACACCAGTTTTTATCATCATAAAGTACACACTGCTTATGATGCACACTACTGTTATCACCTCTCTCTCTCACTGTTGCCACTCACAAATATTTACTTATTATTATTATTATTATTATTATTATTATTAACCTTTAATTTAATTATAATAACCTTTATTTAATAAGTACAATAAATATAATATATACAAAAGTAGTAAAAGACAAAAGGTAAACAGCATGGCAAATGCTGTCTGCTGGAGTTGCTGCTTATAGAAATTAATTCAGTTAAATAAATTACTTAAAGATTTATATGAGTGATGTTAATACACTAATATAACAAAAGAAAGGCAAAACTAAATAACAGCTTTTGATGCTAACTACAGGTGAACTTTAGAAACACTTTATATAGCTAACATATATAGATAACACTTTAAATAGTTTGGTCATACAGTAAATAGAAATGGGATAATGAAAAAAAACAAGGAAAAACAAAAGCTGAGCTTATGAAATAATCACAATTATTAAAAAGAAAAGGAAAAGTAAGAAATCACTAAAATAGTAAAATTAAAATAAATCAAACGAAAGCACTTTCATTACATTGATAATAATAAAAATAAATAAATATAGAATGAAGAACAGATAAATAAATCATAGACCCAAATTTGCTGTCAGTTCTGTGCTAAATTAGGTAAATATAAGCACTAAATAAAATTAAGAGTTGAGAAGTTTTAGTCTATAATTCCAGGCTAGTTTAGTAAAGGTAATAAGAGGTCTACACTCCGAAGAAGAGAGAGAATGAATAATGTGACGACTAGTTAAGGTAGATTTCCCAGATACTGAGATCGGAGCTCCGTCAATGACGGACAGTCAACCAGGAATGAAAAAGATCTTCTTGGACACAATGGGGGCAAAGAGGACACAGTTTCTGGGGGGTCTATACCTTGGTTCCAAGGGATGCAACTCAATGGTAGTAGTACCCCTCTAAGTTTAAAAGCCAACTCATATCATTTAATAATAACTTATTTTTTGCATTTTCACCAAAAAACAGTCCGAATTGAGAGTTTACGTCCAACAATGTCCTATACAAAAGAAAGCGTTCTGTACCGCTGGCACGCCTAAGAGACTCCTCCCGAAAACTATCTTTAATCTTTACAAGAATTTTTGACTGATATTCTTGCCATTTTTCACGGCTATTTAATGAGAAATCACCTCAACCGAATACTTCTGAGCTAGTGCTATCCATTGTCTAAAGCAGCCCACACCGTTCCTGATAAGTTCCAAAGCTATAATACGTGAGAGACGCCACTCCGGGAGGGATACAATTTTATTACAATAATTGAAATTTAGTCTCAAAGTATACAGGAAAATCTACTGCGGTTTCTATATGGAGCAAATACGACGGAGTGCAGGAGGGCAGAGAAAAGAGCTTCTTTGAAATTTAGGAAGTATCTTTGAAATTTTTCGAGAAGGTCAAAATTCTGAGATCCCCAGATTTGGGCTCCAAAACAAACTATAGCTCTCGAAACTGAATTAAATACCTGATATTTCATGCTAAGTGGGATCTCCTTCTGGGAGATAAAAGAGGACCAGGCTTTATTTATTCCCACCTTAGCCGCTGAGATTTTTTCAGTAAAGTGGCTGTTTAAGGAGAGACTGGACTTTAAAGACACCCCTAAATATTTATATTGATTAACAATCTCAATCTTCTGGCCCTTGCAAAACCATCGTTCTCTAGCAGCTAAACGACCGCCCTTCCTGAAAACAACTATCTTTGATTTGTTTGAGTTTACAGAGAGGCCCCATCTTCGGCAATAAATCTCGGTAATATTAATGTTTCTCTGCAGAAGTACAGGATTGTCCGAGATGAGTACAACGTCATCCGCATACATTAGAACGCTGATCTTTATATTACCAACCCTTACGCCGCCCTCCAGTTCCCTCGACAAATCATCTATAAAAATAGAGAAAAGGATAGGACTGAGGAGGCAGCCCTGTCTTACTCCGCTAGTCACCCCAAAAAACTCCGTTATACCCTCCCGGACCGCTGACAGCGCGGAAGCGTACAAATTTTTCAAAACCCGAATAAATTTGGACGATACACCCACATTATAGAGTTTTTACATTAAAGAGGCATGGTCTACACAATCGAAGGCGGCTCTGAAATCTATAAAATAACAGTAAAGTTTATGTCTAGGTTTTAGAAAAGTCAGATTTACCAAGTTAATTAAAATAAATAGATTATCCAAAGTAGAGTAACCGCATCGAAATCCTGACACAAATATTTACTTGTTTGTATTATTTTTAACAAAAGTAATACGTTTCTCACTATGCAGCAAGCATTTCAAATGGAAATCTTTATAATCATTTACGAGAAAATTTCAAAAACTTATTCTTAATGTCGCACTTTTGGTTAATCGATTTTCGTCAAATTATATCAATGCTTTCAATGTGTATTACTATTATGGTGGTAGTAAAACCGTATATTTTACTGAAGAGGTATTTTAGAGGAAAACATAAAGCTACTGTTCCCCCAGAACTCCCAAAAAAATCAATTTTCCACGAGAATATGTTTCAAGTAAAAGTGATAGGTATTTATGTATGCTGATAGTATACGAAGTTTAAAGAAAATCGTTCGAGCCGTTTTCGAGAAAATTACGAAAAAATGAATAAAAAAAATCAGTAATGTTGCTCTTCTGGTTGATGGATTTTGCCTGAAATATTCGTCTGTGATGCAGTGGTAATACCTAAAGTGAATACCAAGTTTGAGCTTCTTGTGACTTTTCGTTTTTAAGATATTCTGTTCAAACACACACACAGCAATATACATAAAGACCATTCGCTAAATACATTTTTTCATATTAGGGGATCCCAAAACTTGAATTTCCGGTGAAAACTCAATTTGGAAAATCTGACACGATCACACCTCTTTGTGGGAGGTATAAGGGAAAATAAAAACAGCAATTATTTATCATTTCTACGCTTGTAAATTCTTGTAACTAATTACATTGTATTAATGAACCAGCCACGGATGAACGGATGCATGGACAATGTGTTTTGTCTTAAAAGTGCCCTTGAAAATATTATGTTATATAATTCTTACAAGATACTGACTCATTTTGTATTTCCACTTCTATCGATTCGTATTAAAGCTGATAAGAAAAAAAAAAAGTAAACAGATTAAAAAAATGATTACGTTGTTTCGTGTTAATGCTGCATTTATATCAGATATAGCAGCTTCGTATTCAGTTTCTAAACATTTTTATTATCTCTTATAGCAGTAAGAGGAAGTATTGCGTCATTGTGAATCTGTGCATCACGTATCTAGTTGTACTGGGTTACAACGGCATGTTGAATAAAGAAATGAAATTAAGTTTTACGGTGTTGTGACATTACAATCTGTATAAATATTTACATAATCCTCAATTCTTTTAATAATTATAATAATTTAAACCTTATACTTCCCGGGAAAATGTTAAAAAAAAAGAAAAAAAAGATAGATATTTGTTTGTGTAAATAGTATACAAAGTTTAAAGGAAATCATTCGAGCCGTTTTCGAGAAAATCCGCGAATCACTGTAAAAAAAAAAAATTCACATAAGTCTCACTTCCGGTTGATGGATTTTGCCCGAAATCTTGTGTGAGATGCGGTGATAGTAACTAAACGGAATACCATGTTTGAGCTTCCTGCTATTTTTCGATTTTGAAACATTTTGTTCACACACACACACACACACACACACACACACACAAGAACACATATTGCTAAGAGAAATTTTTTCTGACTTTAGGGGACATCAAAATATGTATTTGCGGTAAAAATTCAATTTCGAAAATTCGACAACAGAATACTTTCTCTTACTAGGAGTAAGAGACAGTATTACGCTGTTGATGTAACCTGAAAGAAAATAAGAAATCCTACATTTTTTTGCCTAATGTTCTGAAGGAATTTCGATTGAAATTTGTAACACCGATATATTTAATTTGAATGAATTATTGAAGTATTTTGACGATAAAGATTAATTAGGTTTAGTTAATTCCTACAAATACTTATGGATAATTAGGTATGTAATTATTTTTGCTAGTGTAACAGTTTTTAACTTTTTTTTAATATATACGGTTTTATGTCAGGGCCAAATATAAATGCTCATTCTTCTTTGTTTTATCATTCATTCATTTAAATTCCATAAAGTTTGTTTAACCTTTATTAAATGTTTTATTTTATTTATGGTAACTTTTGTTTTTTTATTTAGTTTCTAATTTTTAATTTACATTATTATTATTTATTATTCGCGAAAGGGGAGGGCAAAACCCTACGCTATCCAAAGCCCCCCAGGGCCCATATAGCTACCCCTAAAGAATAACAACCACTGGGACTAGAATACAAATCCAGGCCCAGGTTTCAACCATCTAAGTTTCACAACAGACCGAACGAATCGGACCAAAACCTTAAAAGGACACAGCTTAAGATCCTCCACCGACATCCTATTCTGGCCGAAGTTCCTAAACCTAATCTTCTCACAACCCAAACAATTCGTCATCAGAGGCATGGGTGTTTCCTCCTCAGTTTCACAAACTCTACAAAAGGGGTCAGGCACAAGTCCCATTATATAGAGATGTCTCCTTAAACCACAATGCCCAGTGAGGAATCCAACCAGATACCTGAGGGAGGTCCGTGAAAGACATCGGACCCCACTGCTCAAAGCTCCGTCCGGGCCCCCAATGAGCATTTTAGACTGCCGACAACCCACTGCACTCATCCATAAGGATGAGTGCTGTGAGGTCATCCACGTCTGAAAGCCCGACAAACATGTGTCAGAAGACACACCAACAGCAGGCTCTGGACCAATGAAAGGGAGAGAGGCACCTAATTTGGCAAACCTATCCACCTCCTCATTCCCAAAAATTCCCATATGACCTGGAACCCAGACCAGAAGCACATCCTTTAATAAAGAAAGATCTTCCAGTCTTCTAGAACATTCCAACACCAATCTGGAAGTGAAGACACATGAATTAAGCGCCTTCAACGCAGCCTGGCTATCCGAGCAGATACAAACACCTTTTAAATTAGTGTTACGCACCCTCTCATCCAAAATACAGCAAAGAATTGCATAAACCTCAGCCTGGAAAACGGTGGCCCACTCACCAAGAGGCGCTACCAAATGATCTCCCGTCTCAAAATAGACGGCAGCCCCAGACCTACCATCCATCCTGGAACCGTCCGTGTAGCATCGGAGATAATTCTCAGGAATCACACCAGACGGACCCAGGGTTAACCAATCTTCCCTAGAAGGCAACCTAACCCTGTAGGAATGACCAAAGACAAAAGTCTTCAAATTCCTATCAGAAGGAAAACCTGTAATGGGAATCCTTAAAAGCATCTCACGATAAATGGTAGAATGACCATATCGCTTACCCTGCCAAAAACCTGCCTGTTTAATTCTATAACAGGCTTTCATTGCCTGGTTTTTCACCTCCACAAAGAGAGGTGGAATCCCTAACAAAGTCTCCATAGATGCGGTCGGTGTAGTCCGAAACGCACAGTCACCGCCAGACAAGCCAAACGTTGGATTTCTTCCAACAGCTGCCTAGCGGATCGTGTTTCAATGCGACGCCACCACACCAAAGCCGCATATACCAATCTAGGTTTAATGACCATGCAATAAATCCAGAACATCATCTTGGGAGTGATTCCCCAATTCTTACCAACAACTCTTCGACATTGCCAAAAGGAGATTATCGCCTTTTGATGTTGTGTCTTAACATGCTCCGACCAGTTCAATTTACTGTCGAGAACTACCCCAAGGAACTTCACTGATTTGCTAACCTGTATGGAAGTACCTAACAACCTAGGAGGTGTAAAACCTACTATCTTCCTTCTATGAGTGAATAGAATTGCCTGGGTCTTCATAGGATTAATAGAAAGACCCTTATCCTGTGCCCAACAATATACCATATTAAGGGCGCATTGCATTAGGTCCGAAATAGTGGACAAACAGCGCCCTAACAATAAAATGACACCATCATCGGCATATGCTTGCACATAAAATCCCGATGAGTTCAGCCTAACCAAAAGGTCATCCATGACGACGCACCACAACTTTGGTGAGAGACAACCCCCTTGAGGGCACCCTCTTCCCGCTTTTACTATCACGGTGCGCCCGCCAAGGGATGCCTGTATAACCCTACTCCTAAGATAGACACCTATCCAATTGATTAAGACAGGATGTATACCTTTTCGAACCAAGGCATCTTCGAGAGCATCAAACGATACTCTGTCAAATGCCCCCTCAACATCAAAGAAACACCCTAGGGCATATTCTTTTATTTCCAAAGCAGATTCTATCCTACCGACGAGACAATGCAATGCAGTCTCTGTCGACTTACCCACAATATAAGCATGTTGGTTAGGATGGAGTGGATGATCCCTTAATGGGCCATCAGTAATATACCTATCCACCAACCTTTCCAAAGTTTTCAAGAAGAAAGACATAAGACTAATGGGTCTAAATGCCTTGGGGTCAGAGTAGTCATTTCTTCCCGGCTTGGGAATAAAGACTACTCTTACTTCTCTCCATAATGTTGGTACATAACCAAACATCAAACATCCTTTAAACAATCTTAACAATACCTTCGTCAGCACGTCCCCCCCCTTTTGCAACAGACAAGGATAAATCCCGTCCGGTCCAGGTGACTTGAAAGGTGAGAAACTTTGTACTGCCCACCTGACTCTATCCTGTGTAACTACCCCATCTAAGGTGGATACATCTTCAAGGTTCCATCTCCTTCCACACACCAAAGACGAAGCAGCATTCAAACCAATATTATCCGGGAAGTGAGTATCAAGCAAAAGCTGCAGTGTCTCCCCTTCCCCCCCTGTAAAGGAACCATCAGGGTATCGTAGGGTACCTAACTGACTGTCCCTATCCTTACTAGAATCCGTACCAATCTAGATGATTCCTGGAACGAATTTATATCCTCACAGAAGGATCTCCAGGAATTCCTCTTGGCTCTCCTCAGAGCATATTTATATGCTCTTTTAATACTGTTATAACTATCCCATGATTCCGAAGAATCAGCAAGGACAGCCTTCCTGTATGAGCCCCTTACCTGTCTCCTTAGTTTTTCCAACGAAGAGGACCACCAGGGGTTCTTACTACCCTTAACCACCTTGGGAGGAAAAGACTCCTCGAATGAGGATCTAATATGTTCATGAAGAATACCAGCCTCCCTTTCCAATTCCTCTATACATCAGGGGCTTCTGATTGGATAGTCAGTTTATCTTCAATAATTCTAGAATATAAACCCCAATCCGCCCTCCTAGGATTCCTATAACTAGCCAGGGTAATTGGATCAATCCCCAGACTAAACCTAATCATCCTGTGATCGGAGATGGAAGCCTCAGGACTCACCCTCCAATCCTTAATCAGACCACTAAAATTCCTAAAAGCAAGGGAAATATCAATAACCTGTCTTCTAATCCTAGTAACAAAAGTGGGTTCAGTACCCCCATTCAGGACCTCTAATCGCGTGCCCACCAGGAAATCCATGAGAGCGCGACCCCTACCATTGGTGTCGCTGCTACCCCAGACGACATGATGCGCATTCGCGTCACACCCTATTATAATAGGTATGTCATTGGTCTCCGAATACTGAACCAAACCCATGAACTCCTGAGGAGGAGGAGAGGGGCCATCATAGGGGAAGTAAGCCGAAGCCACAACTACGTCGCGACGACGCCCACCAACCCCCAGACCAACCCTCACCGCCATCAAGTCCCGACAGCAGAACTGTCGAAGCAGGACAGCGTCGACACCCCGACTGGCAAAAATACATGCCCTAGGAATGTCCCCGCCATCCGCCACGAATAGTCTGCCATCAACCACACTCAGTCCTCGAACCAAACCTTTAAAGGCATAAGGTTCTTGTATTAGAATAAAATATGTATGCAACTTAGCAATACAGCGGCATAAGTTAGCCGTTGCATCTTTGCTATGCTGCAAGTTAATTTGTATCATCTCTACCCTGTCAACCGCCATAATCACAAGTCAACATCGGAAGAGTTAGATCCTAATAAAACACGGGTAGGAAACAGATAGGTGAAAAACAAAACAATAATAATAACAATAATAATAATAGTAATAATAATGATAATAATAATCATCACCTACCTTATTTGCTGCCATCTTGGTCAGCCCTACCTGTATCCTGCTCCATTGCCTCAGAAGAAGTGGTAGGAGCATCCTCATCTTCCTTCTTCAACCTGATGAAGAGCCTGCCCATCTCAAGAAAAGACGGAAGTCAACTTCCTTCAACGCCTGGACAGAAGCATCATCAATCCTGTAAGCCAAGGATACCCTTTCTCGACTTGTTGTCGATACACGTTCCTCCATCGGCTTACGTCCAAATTATTTTGGAAGGCAAGACCTTTCAGCACTTGTTCGCTGGTATGCTTGCCCTCTGGAATAAACATAGAGATCCTAGCCATAGTAGGGACCTCAGACGCCTTCATAAGCTTGAAGTGCCTTCCCTCCCAACCAGGCTTAACGTTCTCCAACACCCAGTCAAATGTGGCCTGATCAAAGCAGGCCAGAAGAAACCAGCCCTCAGAGACCATGCCCGACTGAATAAATTTCAGGCTGCATGACTGTTCCTGTATGGCTTTCCTAACGATGGCGAGCATCTCCCTTCTGATGACAGAAGCGTCATCTTCAGAGAGAGGCTCGGAGGGATCGCTGCTGGTTATGGCCAGAAACAGCTTTCTCTCCGCCTCCGTTATCTTGGGCTTTTTACCTGCCGGCTGGATTCCAGGCGGCGTGTCCCCCGGGGTTCTGGATCTTTTTTTGAGCCCCAATAGGTATATCCTCAGCTGGTGCAGATGCAGGTTGAGAAGATCTCATCCTCTTCGCACGCCTTTGCCTGTATCTTCCACTAAGCTTCTTCTTCTGCTCAGTTGCCTTAGACACCTTACCAGAAGTTGGCTTAGCTTCCTTTTCCTTCGCAGAGGAATTCGCAGCAGCCGTGGCCGACGCAGAATTGCCTCGCTTCTTTCCTTTGACCACGTGCCATTCATTTCCGCAGGTGGACGAGTCCTCCGCAGCGACTATTGGCGCGCTCTCCTCCAGAAGCAGGTTCTCCATACTCCTGGAAATACTATCCAGTTTCCCCCCAAGTGCATCCGAGCCCTGGTCGCCCAACCCTAGATGCACAGAGGAGTTTCCCCCACCACCGATGACCCCCTCCTCTAAGGGGCCCTCGGCTGACGATTTTACTTGATTTAAATCCATAAATTAAGTTTAAAAATTCATCTCCGGAGCTCTCCACCCTCCACGGAGCCTCACAAATTGGGACGCTATAAAGAAGCGCCAGAGCTACCCCAGAGATATAGCGCCCGGGGATTGTGAGCCAAGGCCCACAATACCCAGGAGCTCACCCATGCGTATTTTACGCTAGCCGATTGACCAGAGCTGGGTTAGGCTCTGGCCGCCTGTTTAGCGGAGTCCGGAACCAAAGTGGTGTGTTGGACTGCCAGGCCCGCTGAGGTAACTTGCCTCTAGCGTGAACCTGCGCCCTCAACCACCAGGACTTCCTTTCCCCACGACACAGGTATCCACACACGGCAAACATGTGGGTGGCACCAGCACGTGCCACTGGCGTGTAAAACTGTAATTGTGTAAGTGTTTAATGTTAAGGCGTTTAGGTGTAAGTGATGCAGTATGAATTCCCCCAGAGGCTCCGCAGCAAAAGAATTCACTGCAAGAGATTCAGGCCGCACATAAATTATGGCGACCCAAACAGAGGGCGGAAAAAAGAAAATCTCCACCTACTCACACTCCTAAAGGGAATACCACTGCATTTGTTAGTCTGTAATTGTAGCTGAGGTACGTGGGAGTGCTAGGTTCCCAAATAGCCCGAGGGCTACCCTCTGCGTTCGCCATCCATCTTGGCCACCCACGCTTCCACCAAAGTGGAGCGCAGATGTTACCAGAGCCAGCGACGAGGACGCGATGGATAGGCTAGTATGAGGTTCCGCGACGGGATAGCCGTCTCGTGAAACATAGGGAAGTTTCGCCCTATGTGAGTACGAATACTCCCTCATACCTTTGGCTCCTTTAATTTACATACTCTAGAGTCTAGAAGATAATTATGTATTTTATTTATTAAATAAATGATAGTTTCTTTTTCACTTAAATAACTATTTATTATTATTTAATTTCATGTTTGTTTACTTTGTTTACTACTATACATATAAAGTATACATGATGTTGAATTGGTGTACCTATAATTATTTATTTAATATTTAACACTTGGAACTGTCGCACCAGACAAAAATGACCGGTTTTTACTATTTTGCTTAAAAATTTGTGCTTCACATTAATTTTTTTTTCTCTTCCATTCCGTATTTAAATTATTATTATTTTGTTGTGAAAAACATATAAATTTTAGTAATTATTCCCAATTTAGACTTTTTGTAAATTTTTGATATGATGTATGTATTATCTATCAGACGTATATTTATTTATTTTTATTTATTTATTTATTTATTTATTTATTAAGCTTTAACGTATTACAAAAATACAATAAGCACGTCAACAAATTCAAGCTGTGATGTACAAAGAAACTGAGTTTACTTTAAATAAAATTTGCTCTTTATAATTAATGTAACTTACATATAACCAGGGATACTTAGTCTATACAAAATTCTGTAACCTTCCACTTGTATTCTAAATATTCAGTAACACTGTAGAAAGTTTTCTCTATCAGAAATCTTCTTACTACTTTTCTAAACTGTTTTTCTTCAATTTCTTGAATTTCATGCGGCAAGTTATTATATATTTTCCGAGACATTATAGTTGGAGACAAATCAGATTTTTTCAGTCTTTTAGCTGGAATGTGTAAGTTGTTTTTGCTTCTTATGCCATATTGATGGAAATCACTTCTGAAAACATTATTAGTATTATCTTTTATAGCCAATAAATTAGTGATAATAAACAAAGATGGCAAAGTTAGAAGAGAATGCTCTTTAAACAATGCTTTACAACTATCTCTATTATTTTTTCTAAACATGGTTCTTATAAACTCCGCAGACGATGAGTCTCACCAAGAGTCCCCTGAATACGAAAAAAGTTTTTAGCGAATGGTATATATGTGTCTGTATAAAGTACAAAATATTTAAAAAACAAAAAATCGCAGAAAGCTCAAACTTGGTAATTTCGTCTATACTATAGTGCTGCCACCTACATAATATTAAGCACATTAAAACCATTTATAGAATTCCAAATTTTGAAAGAAAACATTTACCGGATGTGCGACTTTGCAGAATAGGTTTTTGAGTTTTTTTGGGGGGGAAATTATCTCGAATATGACTATAACGATTTCCATTAAACTTGGAATACTAAGTGCACATTTTTTATAAACTTACCACTTTTATTTATAACATTTTTCTTAAAAAAATTATTTTTGGATAGTTTTTGGGAAATTTGTGCCATTCAGCTTCAAATATATGTGCTTGGGGTTCTATGTTATCGGTCTTCACTTCCCTACCTGCTTGGGTTTAGTAGGTTGGGGCATTATCCCCACCACCTCTATATTATATGTGAGGACAAATTAGAAAATTTGATGTTTAAAGAAAATTTGTCATTTTGTAAACAATATTAGGGTAAGAGAAAGTCTTGTGAGTGTTTCACATCAGATTTTTTACAAATCGGGCGAACGTTGAATAATGAAAAACATCTGCCAATTTTTTTTAAACTGCTGAGTATTAGTCTGATTTTCTCGTTGAAGAAATATTTATTAATATACAGCAGCTCTATTGTGGCTTTATTTAGCCAGCCTATAGAAGAAAAGATATCTAGGATCACTGTAATAAATTATAGCTACTGTTGAGTTCTAGACTTTTATGTAAAGTAAAGTACCTACTATTGAGTGAATGTTTTTATAATTTTTAAAAGTTCATTAGTTTTGTATTGCCCATTGAAAATATCAAATAAAAATCTTTGTAAGCAAGTGTGGGATCGTAAATGATGGTAAAATAATAAATCTAAAAATTTTAAAATGCTGGGTGTTAGAAAGGAATTTATTATATAAATCTCACTATAGAAGGCTAAAAACATTTAATGAAACGAACTCAACCTAAACATTTAACATTGCTCATTAATTTTATAAAACAATAGATTTCATTTGCAATGTTTGAAGGTATTAATGATGACAAAAAGATACATGAACAAAGTATTTCGCTAAGAGATAATTGCCAGAGATATTTAGGTTAATGTAGTTTATGTGTTTATAAATAAGATAAGATTACATTATTATATATTTCTATACAGGTTTGATACAATTTCATCTTTTCTTTTATTATTTAGCATTTATCATTTTAATAAAACTTATTACAATGTAATAGTAAAAAAAAAACTAAGACAAATATGTGCAAATTTCCGTGTGCGTGGAAAAATCCACGAATTGGTATACCTATGATGCATCAAATCGCAGCTACTGTATCTTGTAAGTTAATTTATTTAATATCTAACGCTTGGAACTGTCGCACCAGACAAAAATGACCGGTTTTTACTATTTTGCTTAAACATTCCTGCTTCACATTAATTTTTTTTTTTCTTCCATTCCGTATATAAATTATTATTATTTTCTTGTGAAAAACATATAAATTTTAGTAATTATTCCCAATTTAGAGCAGTAAAATATGATTTAAGATAATTTTTGTAAATATCAAGTATATTAAAATTGTGACAAATAAATACTTTTTATATACTAATATTTTAATTTTTATAGGAATTTTTGTTTCCTTTTCAGCCAAAAGCTCATGCATAATAACTATTATTTTACTTTGTCATAAAAATCTAAGTATATAGGTTTTTTTTTTATCAAATAATGCCTCTTCTATTATATTTTAAATACAAATAAATATATCCCAAGTATTAAATTGTTTTCTTTTATAATAGATTCATATTTAATAAACAAATCTGGCACCAGTCTATTTTGGCTAGATCGATGAAATTACCGGTTATTATCTTAATTGCTGATAGTTCTAGTGTTAAATAAATATGCTACATAAAATTGAGCTGTACCTTGTTCTTGGAACAATGAATATATAATATTTTCCTTAAATTGTCCACGAATACTGGATAGGTTCAATTTAAAAATTTAAAATATTTTCTATACAATTGACTTAAGGAGAAACATGGTAGATGAAGTTCTAAAGAGAGATGAGTTACAAATCTAAATCCACTGCAACCTTTATCTTTTGTAACTCTCACCATGTCTGTGTTTTTATATTTTATTACTATTTTTACTTTTTCCTACGGCAGGTTAAGGAGGAAATATTGGTATCATGTTAAATTTACGATATCTCATTTTCACAGGAAATACACTTTTTGTAGTTTCCAAATTTTTTTAGCAAAGGAATATGAGAAAGCGATTACGTCAACAGCATAGCACAAAAACGAATACTCAAAGAAAATTCATATTTGACTTTCCCGCTTGGATATCGCCATGGGATCGTTTAGGAAGTTATCTGTCATAATTTCTCAACCGGAAGTTCCAGAACTTTACTGAATGCATTTTTCAGGCCTTTTTTTTTTTGCGATTTTCTAATGATTTTATTTAAACTTGGTGTTTCAACTGTCTATATTTCGGGCAGAATGACCATTTTTTTTTTTGTTGATCGTAACGCGGGAAATTCATTTATGGGGGCTTTTAAATTCAGAATTCTAAGAAAATCACTTGACCTAAACAGACCTAAACTTTGCTTGACTTAAACCAGATGCATTTTTACTAAACAGTTTTTTCACTTTTTATACGATTTTTATTTTCGATGTAGGAGTAAGGTTATGCTTCCGTTAAAAACTCCTTTTATTAATAAGTCTGGTTTCCTCCCGCGGATATAACATTGAAGACAATTAAACATCTCGTAAGAATTATAAATTTTTCAGAAATATTATTAATTTAACTATCTAACAATCTAAATATCTAACTATCTAATTATCTAACAATCTAGCAATATAACTGTCTAACTATCTAACACTCTACCTAACTATCTAAAAATCTAACAATCTAAATATCTAACTATCTAATTATTATCTAACAATCTAATTATCTAACTATCTAACAATCTATCTAACTATCTAACAATCTAACAATCTAACTATCTAGCTATCTAGCTATCTAACAATCTAACTATCAAACAATCTATCTAACTATCTAACAAGCTAACTATCTAACAATTCAACTATCTAACTATGTAACTATCTAACTATCTGTCTGTGACAGTGAAAAACTAGATGTAAGAGAAAGTCATCAATATAAAATCGACTCTATAAAATCGCATTTCTTATTAACTGATTTTCTTCAAATTTGGAATTCTAACAGTGGAAACCACCGAAGTGGCACTTAAGAGGAAAGCTTTACGCTACTATTCCCCCAGAATCTCGCAAAATATCAATTTTCCCGGGAAAATGCTTCAAATAAAAGTGATAGGTAATTTATGTGTGTGTAGATGACATAAAAAGTTTCAAGAAAATCATTAGTGGAATTTTCGAGAAAATCGCGGAAAATTAAAAAAAAAAAATCAGTAAAGCCGCACTTCCGCTTGATGTATTTTGCGCGAAACCTTCGTGTCGGATGCGGTGTTAGTACCTGAACGGCATAGTAGTTTTGAGCTTCTTGCGACCTCTCGTTTTTAATATATTTTGGTCACACACACACACGCACACATACAGACCATTCGCTAAAAAACATTTTTTTCAAAATTAGAGGACCTCAAAATATGTATTTCCGGTGAAAACTCAATGTCGAAAATTGGACAAGATTGCAAGTAAAAATTAAATTATTACTTATACTATTACCAGATTTCCTACAAGCCTAACCTTATTGAAAATAACTTTTTTTCCAGGCAATCTGTCAGCAATACTTGCTGGAAGTGGGTTTTCATGGTTGGCTCCCATAGCATTATGGTTGACATCAGACAAAAGTCATATAAGGATGACGTTAACTGAATTTTCCTGGTTGACATCTTTTCCACAATTTGGTTTTCTATTATTCGTCATACCAGCGGGGATGTTGGCAGACAGGTATTTTTTTAAACTTCACGCCATAAATTCCCTAAAATTATGTAAAATCAATTTTTGTTTTTAAAACATTTTACAAATAAAAGTGATGTTTATATCAGTGAAGTTAGCTTTCCAAGTTTTCAGATAATAGAAAAAAAAATAACTCTAAGACCTATTCTGCAGAGTTGCATTTCCGGTAAACAGAGATTTTCTTCCAAATTTGGAATTCTAGCGATGAGTAATGTGATAACAAGAAGGAGTGATAACAGAAATATATAATTTGTAATTATAAAAATTATAACTAGTGGTGCCAGCCAGACGCTATTATTCAATACAATAGCTGCGGTCAGTGCACGGTCAAAGGGACCGCCCGCCAAAGAAACACCGCTTTCACAAGGGTCAACAAATCACTCAAAAGACCGACCACCTGGCTACAGTCCTTTGATAACTACCATCACCTGTCGCCACACCTGTTTCACCGACCTATTCAAGACCTAGGGTCAACACACGGCAATAAACAAACACTCAAGACCGACCACCTGGCTACAGTCCTTTGATAACCGCCAACACCTGTTCAAGACCTAGGGTCAACACACGGCAAGAGATGTTTGAGTGTGACCCGTAATTACAAGACTTGTCAATGTGTGGTGATGGCAATATAAGGTCTCTCTACAGGAAGTGGGGAGGATTATTCTTCAGTATTTCATCAGCGTAACATCAAGATTCTACCAGTGACATAATTCATACATCGGAGCGCGTCCCTATCTAAGTATTTAAACATATATTATTTATCAATCATTACAAGAGGAACTGGTGGCAGCGGTGGGATTAGAACATCCAATATCTGAACCCATTACAGATGCTTCTAATATTCTATTCTAATGAATATTTTATTAGTGGTTGCAACCATAATTGAAGTGATATAGTACTTCAGACAAAAACTTAAAGTAAATCGTTGAAGCTGATTTCGAGAAAATCGTGAAAAAAGTGGACTTGCGGTTGATGGGTATTGTTCGAAAACTTCATGTTAGATGCGGTGGAGGTACCAAGTCGGATTACCAAGTTTGACCTTTCTGTGCTTTTTCCTTTTTGAGGTAATCTGTTGAAATCACAAACATACACTCACAGACTTTTTTTTTTTTAATTTCGTACTCAGGGGACCTGTGATGAAATAAATCACATGTATTTCCGGTGAAAACCCAATTTCATAAATTTAACATAATCACAATACTTACTCTTACTAGGAGCAAGAGAAAGTAAAAATTGGTTGTTTAAAGAAAATTTGTCATTATATGTATAACTGTATTAACAGCTAGCTATGAGAGCAAGTCGCGCGAGTGTTTCATGACAGATTTTTTTTTTTTTTTTTTTTTTTTTTACTTTTACCAGAATTACAATGTCTATTTAAAAAATATTTCTTTGTTTCTATTTTTAAACAGATATGGAAGGAAGACGGTACTCATATCGGCAGCACCTCTAAGTCTCCTGGCCTGGATATTAGCAGTTTCCACAGCAGATATACATGTACTGTTTGTTGTTCGTTTTATACAAGGAATCATTATTGCTGTAACGTTTACAGTGGCTCCGATATACGTAGCTGAAGTATCCAGTGCTAAAGTACGTGGTCTACTTGGTGGACAGTTTTCGCTGATGTTGCTTTTAGGAATAATGATCTGCTATATACCTGGTCTTTATTTAAATTATCAAACTTATATTTACATCCAGATGATTTTATCTCTAGTATTTTTCACCATTTTTATATTTATGCCAGAATCTCCCTACTATTATTTCATGGTGAAGAAAAAGGAGCAAGCTTACAGCTCATACTATTGGTTAGCCGGCAATCAGAGGGCCGAAGAACTGGTGAAAATTGAAGAAAACGTAAGAGAAGATATGAATCATAAAACTGGTTGGATGGATTTAATAGCTAGAAAATGTGACAGACGAGCTTTGTTTATTGTACAACTGGTGTCCTTTATGAGAGCCGCTACCGGTATGCCAGCTTATACAGCTTATGCCACGCAGATTTTTGCCGCTAGTTCCAAGAATGTATTTCCTACAGATATATTAGCCATTACTATGATAACAGTGCTTACGATCAGTACATTTTTGGCTGCACTTTTCTCTGATACCGCCGGCCGAAGATTTCTTCTAATTCTATCATCTATTGGTACTATAATCACAAATATGGCCGTTGGTTTGTATTTTTATTTAGAACTAAAAACCTCCATAAATATAACAATATGGTTTCTATATTCAGCCATATTATGCTATTGTTCAGCTGTAAATATGGGTCCAGGAAATTTACAGACAGTAGTTCAAGCTGAATTCTTTCCATCGCATACACGCGGGATAGGTAGTGCTGTCACTGGCATTACTTCAGCATTGAGCACATTCTTAGTATTAATTTTATATCAGACATTCATAGACTCAGTTGGTATTTATATGAACTTTTTCTTTTATGCAGCGTGCAGTGCTGTTTGTATCTTATTAATACATATCTATTTACCAGAATCTGCTGGGAAAACTTTGGCCGAAATCAATTCATTGGTTAAAATAGAAAAATTAAATACAGCAGCAGTTGAATGCGAGGAAATTGAAGAAAAAATTGAACTGGTGGCTTGAGACTGGCGGGTTTCATTAATACACAAGATTTACAATTTGGATGCGATTTCCTTAGACGCTTAGTCGCTTTGGAAATTAATGAAAGATATCAACAGTTATTTGTAAAACTTCTGAATAAAATTACTTAAAATCTACAGATATGGTCAAATAAAAGCAATACAACGAGGAAGAATTTTAATCAAAACAAAACAAACATTTATGAGGAAGTAAATAAAATTTGTCTTTCAGCTGAAAGATGAAGTATCTTGTGATCATGTTAAATTTTCGAAATGGCATGTTCGTAGGAAATAAAAGTTTCTAGGTCTCAGAGGGGACCTCAAAAGTGTATTTCCGGTGAAAACTCAATTTCAAAAATTTGACTTGCTCACAAGACTTTCTCTCTCACTAGGGCGAGAGAAAGTAATAATGAAAATATATAGTTTTTTATTATTATATCAAAATTCAATTGTGCGTTAAAATGTAAGTTAAATTGGCCATTGCCTATTTTACATTCACAAAAAAATATGACCTTCATTTCCTAACAGGTCATTTGGCGGTTACATAGAATTAGGTGTACATAAAGCGCCTATGGTTTAGTATTAAATAACATATTAGTGGAAGAACCATATAACATAAAAAAATGACACTTTTACAGCGCTGAGGTCACAGCGCTCTGTGAAAAGCCGCCTTCACTGGACATATAAAATAGTCAAGAATTATTATTATGTTCTCTGAATATTTCATTTACTTCCAAAAGCTCCAAATCAACTGCAACTAGTCTGCACTGCATTCCTATCTAGTGGTAAGAGTAGGAACTACTGAATGTATTTTGTGACCAAGCAATAGAATTTTAGTGCTAAAGGTTTTTAAGTATTTATATTTCATCTTTTTCAAGGATATTTTAATGAATTTAATGCCACTAGAAGTACTTTCTAAAGAGGTACATTGTTATGTAATTAAAGTCAATAGCTTACTTATACTTATTCGAAGGAGAAGATTTGTTGTTCAAAATTATACAAATATTTGTTCAATGTCATAACTTCTTGATTTGTTAAAATAATATTATTAAACTTAATTTTCAGTTTTATATTTAGCATATAACCTATTAACATAAAATTATACAACTTTTTTTTCAGGCGCGTAAAACATTTGATTACTGAATTGTGTATAGTACCTGATAATTTACAAAATTTCAAAAATAATCAGCAAAAATATGGCTGCAAGAATCAGTGAAATAACTGTATTCAGTTACATGAATTAAGTTGACAAACAATGAACATTTTTAAGTAAACAATAAATCCCAGCAAAAATATGGCTGCAAGAATCAGTGAAATAACTGTATTCAGTTACATGAATTAAGTTGACAAACAATGAACATTTTTAAGTAAACAATAAATCCCATTGATGGTAATAATTAATAAATCATATTAACACTAATCATAATATTGCAGAATATAAAAACATTCAATAAAACTGGTTCTGATCATTTCAAAAAAACATTCCTTCCAAAATTAAAGGTACCTTTAGTTTTTGGTCCCAGCAACACAAGATAAACCGCGGGCACAAGACTGATCATGTATTTAGTTTTATGATTGAAAATATGGTTAAGCTTTTCTCTAAAATACCACTACAGTTCAATGTATGGTTTTATCACTTATTTAATGGGAATATACATTAGAAGCATTGATAGAATCCCAGATTTGAAGAAAATCGGTTAATTGAAATGCGACTTTATAGAAAACGTTCTTAATTTTTTCTTTTTTTTTTTGGAATCTTCATTGAAACGGCTACAACGAATTTCTTTAAATTCGCATGCTGATTGCACAACAAAAAAAATGAATGTCAATGTCACATAATATTGCGAGGTAATGCCGTTAATGTTTTTCAAACAATAAATGTGTTGAGAGAAATAATTTATGTCAAACAATCCTGAATGTCTAAAATAATGTCAACACTCTCTTGCATAATCATTAATAATAAATTAATTTATTATATTTCTTAGAAATTTAATATTGTAAGGTAAAATACAATCTTATGTCATTTATTGATATTAAAAAAAAATCTTTTTAAAAAAAAACTTTTAATTTTCACTCAACATTATCATCTTCCCTAACATAAATAAATAAATATAGCGGTAGTGGGAGGGTACATGTTGGTTTTCAAACAGAGAGTATCTGAATATGAAGATCAAATCCTAAATAACATTTGAAATTAACGCCTCAGATTCTCCCAGATATCGGTAAGAATTAATTTTTCCAGCAAAGTATTTCAGAGAATTTTTGCTTACTGTTTAGCACTGTTTTATTATGTTTTCTGATCTTTAGATTATTACAAATTTTTTTTTTTGTAAGCATGTTTCTATTTTAAGATTTTTGTTATAGAGTTGAGAAAAGTTGTACAAGAAGTACCCGCTGGATGGCAATAATATTATTACTTCAATCAAATATTCTTTTAACACGTTAATTATGGGACTTCTGGGATAAAGTTTATTCTGGTATGGTTCTTGTCCCCGGTGTCAAGAATGTATTCCAGAACTAAGTAAGTGATATTTTCTGTAAAGTAATCACTTATAATACCGGTTTATTTCCATGAATAGTTTGTTATAAAACACAATAGATGCCGTTAACATCGCGTTTGATTCATGGTATAAAACTATTATGTAATAATTAAATGTCTCTTCTACAATTTACATTTTTTAGAGGTTTATGAAATAAAACTCATTTGAAATACAGCAACACTTTTATTTGTAGATAATTGAGAAAGTAAAATATCAGTATATAAAAAAAATTAAAAATATATTAGCAATTAATCTTTTTTTGAAAATTAGTTATAATTTTACTTCATTTTATGAAATTCATTAAAACATGGTAAACAATATCCTGGTTGATTTTCGCATTCATAGCAAAAACTTCCCTTTGTTTTTTGCTAGCTTCTATGCTAGATAATGTTTTTCGACATTTATTGCAACAACCTATACGAATTTTGCGTTTTTTCTGCCTTGGCCTTTCGGTCTTACGAATGAGTGTACACTTTGGTCAAATTTCTTTCACTCGCTGGTTCTTCTGCTCGAGTTCGAGTCCAGCTGTGCTGCCCTTAGATTTTTTCTTCCTAGGAGCCTCTATAGCTCACTATCCGGTGATGGACAGTGTTGTCTGTAACGAGAGAACTCTGTCCGGAGGCTGGCAGTGCACTGAGATGGCTCCGGACGCAGTGATCATAGATGTTGATGCGCCTTAAATTATTTTAAAAAAAATGAAATTCGAAAGTCTGTTATTGAATATGTTGTCGTAGCCATTTGATTATAAATTAACCAAGAGTTTACCACTGCTATTGTGGTAGGCGCTTCAACACCTATTGTCATTGGCGCCGGGAGCCTTTTTGTGCACTGCAGGTCCCCTGACACTGTTCTCTCGTTACGGACAACACTGTCAATAGATAGTGACGGTAATGACCGGACAGTGAGCTGTAGAGGCTCCTAGGAAGAGAAAATCTAAGAGCAGCACAGCTGGACTCGAACACGGGACCTTCGCGTGGGAGTTCAGTGCGCTAACCAATGAGCAAAAGTTTTCGTACTAAAAGGACCACAAAACATTTATTTCTGAAAAAAAAAATTCAATTTACTGCAGTAACAGAAAGTAAAACAAAAATTAGCTTTTAAAGGATGATGCGGACAAGCAATCGCCAAAGTAATTTTAACAACACGTAATTAATAACTGATTGGTGAGAAGAGTGGACCACCAAGCTTAGTACTGGGTTCGATTCCAAGTTGCTTAAACTTGGATTTTATTTGATATATTAATTAAAATAATTAATTTTATAGTAAAATATGATTGCTCTCTCCTTCCACGACTCTTGATCGGATCGTAGCATGTAAATCCTGCCTAGTGTAATAGGCATTACATTATTCTAGTTTAATAATAATAATAGTAATAATAATAATAATAATAATAATAATAATAATAATAATAATAATAGTCTTTATTAATTCAATTATAGAATAAAATATAATACTAAATAATATTATTAAGACAGACACTCTTGGTCTTCCGACCGTCAGAGGTTAGTTGCTTTAGACAAAGTAAAAGTACAGACAAACTAAGAAATAAATGATGTAAACAAAAATGCGAATAAAACTTAAAGTAAGTGTAAATAAGTAAAATATAAACATATCGATATAAAAGTAAGCAGCGCATCATTATTCTAGTTTACTTATTATTTATATTTTTTGTTTTTAATAATATAATGAATGCATCATTATCAACAATACTACGATAGTCAGGTGCCTGTATAAGGTATTTAAAGTGGATTATGTAGTTCAAGATTATGACCCTTTTTTTTTTTTCTGAATTAAGATAAAATTTAATTACTAAAATAATAAAAAAAATCTCTTTCCTTTATTAATACTAAATCAAACAAAAGTAGATTATCTCTGGTCTTGATCTGCAGTTTACAGCTGAGTTTAGATATTCCTCTGTTTAGTGTGTCACTATTTTTACGTATATACTAAGATAAGATATATACCAAAGTCTTGGTTCATTGTTACAGAAAACAATGTTAACATAGTCTGTTAGTATATAAATTTAAGCATATTAATAGAAAAAAAAAATCTTAAATAATAAAAATTTGTCGTTCAGTTTTTAAAACTTGGGAACTATTTTTCAAAATGTATCGTCAAATTTTAGCTTCAGTCTCTTGTAAGTATGCTATTTTCTTTATAATTTTTTTTTTTATAAAATTTAGATAAAAATGTCAAATTACATTTGCTATACTTGATAGTATTGGCATATATTTAATGCACCTTTTATATTATATACAGCACGTAATAAGCGTACTTAAAGTCCTCCTAATGGAACTTAAACTAAATATCATGTATGATCTTTCTGCAATATTACTTTTTTTGTTATGCATGCCCCTCCCCCACACGGATTAATTTCTAAAAAACATTATTTGACTTCAAAACATATATTTCCGATAAAAACTCGGACTTCGGTGAAATTTGACCCGATCGCAAAACGTCCTTTAGAGGAAAGCTCACAACATACTGCTGTCTCAGAAGCTTTCAAAAAATCAATTCTCCTGGAAAAATGTTGCAAATAAAAGTGATTTTTGCCTGTAGGTAGTATACGAAGTTTTCGGTCCAGAATTTATCAATCGGAAGTGCGACCATTCTTTTTTTTTTTTAATTTTTTTGCGTTTTTCTCGAAAACGACTCTAGCGATTTTCTTTAAACTTTGTATACTATCTATAAATATAAATGCCTATCACTTTTATTTGAAACATTTTTTCGAAAAAATTGGATTTTTTGGGGCGTTTTGGGGGGGAGGCAGTAATATTATGCTTTCCTGTAAAGTCCATGGATAATTTGTATGTTATTGTTGTTGTGTATTTTACGGAGGACCAGATTAATTGTGTAACCAATGAATAAATTGATATTGTTTATTGTAAGTGTATAATTTATTCGCTCTACTAATGACTACTGAGGTGGTATGCTGACAACTGGACTCAATCTGACATATATCATTTCACTTTTTCTTCTACAGATAGCGTTAGTGTCAACAATAAATACCATGAACACCAATAGATGGCAATCGGGTTACCAATCCATTTCAGTGTAATAATATAATATGGTTTTACCATCTACATTATGTTAATATACATTGGAACCATTGATAAAATTCCAAATTTTTAAGAAAGTCGGTTTACCGGAATTGCGAGTTCATAAAATTGGTTTTTGAGTTAAACCGAAATTTTCTCGAAAACGGTTGCAACGATGTTGTTTAACTTGGAATTCTTAGTACATATATAACGTAGAAAAAGGTCACTTTTATTTAAAACATTTTTCTACAAAAAAAAATCAGAAGGGTATTAATTAAAATTCAGTCAATTTAATTAAAATTTGTTTGCATAAGTTTCCTTAGTTTTGACCAGGGTTGTGCTTCCACATAAGGCCGGTCAGGTACAACCCCCACTACCATTTTTTTAGCCAGCCTAACTAAATATGTAAATGTTGCAATTTTTAAAGAATATATCTTGCTTATTAGAGTAGGAGAAAGTTGTGTGTGTGTGTGTGTGTGTGTGTGTGTTCATACTAGCTTTTTTTTTTTTTGCTTTTTTTTTCGAAAACATCTTCCAAATGAATTTCTTTAAGTTCGGAATATTGATTGCACAATGCACAGATATAAGCCATTCACATTAATTTGAATCATTTTACTGAGTATCTTTGACGTTAGATTTCAATGATATTCCGGTTGGATAAAAGCGCTGTCTTCTGGACAAAAATATAAACTTATCGCTGCCTATCAACATATATCTCTCCCTCCTAATTAGCACTATATTAATTTCACTTACTCCTAGTAAGAGAAACTATTGTAATCGTGTCAAATTTTCGATACCGAGTTTTCGCCGAAATATCCGTTTTGAGGTCCCCTGAGTTTAAAAAAGTGGTTTTTAGCGAATGTGAACAGTATAGCTCAAAAATGAAAAACCGTAGAAAGTTGAAACTTGATATTCCGTTTAGGTATCACCTTGAAATCTGACAGTACGTTATCTGTCAAAATTCCTCAACCAGAAGTACCACTTTACTAGTTGGTTTTTTTACTTTTTTGCGATTTTCTCAAAAATGGCTTCAAAGATTTTCTTGAAACTTCCCATATAAACTACACATACAAAGATATACTTTCTATTTAATACATTTCTCTGGAAAAATTCCTTGGAGGGAACTTTTAAGGGATGAGTGGAGTTATGTTTTTCTCTAAAGTGCTATCACAGTCGATTATACAATTCTATCTTCCAAACAAAATTAATTAGAAATAGATAAATAGCTAAAATTCCGAGTTTCAAGAAAATTAGTAAACCGGAAGTGCGCTTTTACTGAACAGTTTTTTGCAGTTTTTGACGAACTTAATTAAATTTGCTTTACAAACTAAAATTTGTCAATTATAATTTTGAGAACTGGAGTAAGAGAAACTTGTGTGAGTGTTTCATGGATAACTTCCTGTACAAATTCCATGTTTGAAGAAAATTTGTCGATTTTATGCTTGCAAGAGAAAGTCATCTGCGCATTACAAGATTATTTCATTTATCTGTTTTTGTTTGTTTTTCCTGCCAGGCAATTTAGCAGCATTTGTGGCCGGATCATGTTCCACATGGTTGGCGCCGATAGCATTATGGTTAACTTCCGATCAGAGTGAAATAAAGATGACACCCAAAGAATTCTCATGGATTACGGCAACCATATCATTAGGTACATTGATATCTGTCATGCCAGCTGGAATTTTAGCCGATAGGTAAATATTATCTTTCTCTTTCTCTATGTGTGTGTATGTGTGTATATCTGTGTGTGTATGTGTGTATATCTGTGTGTGTATGTGTGTATATCTGTGTGTGTATGTGTGTATATCTGTGTGTGTAATGCAGTCGACACCAAGTTTTCGATCAAAATCCATCAACCGGAAGTGCAAATTTACTGGAAGTATTGTAATCGTGTCAAATTTTTTATATCGAGTTTTCACCGAAAATACATGTTTTGAGGTCCCATGAGTCCAAATTTACAATTTTACCAATGCTTCTACAAGAGTTCAATGTTATGTAGGTGGTACAACTGTACATTGTACTGAAAATCCCAAAAAAGTAAAAAAAAAACAACTAGTAAAGTGGTACTTCCGGTTGAGGAATTTTGACAGATAACCTGTTTGGCAGATAACCTGAACGGAATATCAAGTTTGAACTTGCTGCGGTTTTTCGTTTTTGAGCTATGCTGTTCACAAACACCACACACACACACACACACACACACACACTCACACACACAGACCATTTTCTAAAAAATACTTTTTTGGACTCAGAGGACCTCAAAACTGATATTTCCGGTGAAAACTTGATGTCGAAAACTTGACACGATAACAATACTTTCTCTTACTAACAAACAGTAAGAGAAAGTAAATAAAAAATCTGGTGTGAAACAATCACACAACTTTCTCTTACTCCAGTTCTCAAAATGATAATTGACAAATTTTATAGTTTGTGTACCACAATTTAATGAAATTCGTCGAAAACTGAAAAAACTGTTCAGTAAAAGCGCACTTCCGGTTTACTAATTTTCCTGAAACTTGGAATTTCAGCCATCTATTTATTTCTAACTACTTATGTTTGGATGATAGAATTGTAATCAAATGAACTAATGATCCACTTTGATGAAATCTAACCCCACCCCTCCCTAAAAGTGCTCTAAAAAGGAAATTTCCAAGAAATGTTTTAGATAAATGTTGTAGACCGTGTGCATGTTTATATTATATACGAAGTTTCAACAAAATCGTCGGAGCCATTTTTTTGAGAAAATTGACACAAAAAGTCAAAAATCCAACTATAAAGTTGGTCTTTTTCCGGTTGAGGATTTTTCACAGATAACGTACATCAGATCCCATGGTGACCTCTAAACGGAATATCAAATTTTCAACTGTCTTACTATTTTTCGTTTATTTGAAGCTATACTGGTTCACTATACATACACATACACACACACACAACACGGACACAACACACACACAGACACACACACACACACACAACACACAGACCATTCGCTAAAACCACTTTTTTGGACTCAGGGGACCTCAAAACGGATATTTCCGGTGAAAACTCGATATCGAAAATTTGACACGATTACAATACTTCCTCTTACTAGGAGTAAGAGAAAGTAAAAAAATCAGGTGTGAAACATGCACACAATTTCTCTTACTGCAGTTTGTAACTGACAAATTTTATAGTTACTATACCAAATTTAATGAAATTCCTTTTTTATAGAGAAAATCGCGTAAACGAAAAAACTGTTCATTAAAAGAGCACTTCCGGTTTGCTAATTTTCTTGAAACTCGAAATTTTGGCAATCTATTTATTTCTAATTAATTTTGTCTTGCTGGTAGAATTGTATAATCAACTATATTATGATAACACTTTAGAGGAAAACATACCCTCCCCCCAAGTACCCTTGAATGAATTTTTCCGTAGAAATGTTTCAAATAAAAGTTGTAACTCTTTGTATGTGCAGTTGATATAACAAGTTTAAAGAAAATCATTGGAGCCATTTTGAGAAAATCGCAAATAAGTAAAGTGGACTTCCGGTAGAGGAATTTTAACAGATAAGTTACTGGTCGAATCCCATGGTGATACCTAAGCGAAATACCAAGTTTGAACTTTCTGCGATTTTTCGTTTTTGAGCTAAGCTGTACACCCACACTATTTTCTAAAAATCACATTTTCTGTCTCGGGGGATCTTAAAACGGATATTTTCGTTGAAAACTCGATATTGAAAATTTGACACGATTGCAATACATCCTCTTACTCGATACTCTCAGAAGGAAGAGACTCTGTGAAACAATGTTCCTACTGTACAGTGCCATCCTTGAAGGGAGAAGTGGATCTTACTAGCAGTAAAAGAAAGTAGAAATTAGTTACGGAAGTTCTTCTACATCCGGCTTACAGCCTGTGTCTGTCACCATCAGATTTATTTCTGATTGGTTCCTCCTGAAGAAGTCATTACATGGCAGTGAAAAAATGTATTTAAATTTCAGATTTCAACTTGAAAACTGGGGAAAATTTTTGGTAAATTTTATTGAATTCGTGTTTTGTCGGTTTAGTCTTGATTTGTGTCAGAACTAATGTCACATCAAAATGTATATTTACTTAGATAGCAGCAAATTTTTCTTATGTTATATTTGCAGGTATGGAAGGAAACGAATTTTATTATGTGCAACACCATTATGCTTTGCAAGCTGGATAATGGCATCGCTTACCAGAAACATTGCTGTTCTCTACGTTCTACGATTCATCCAAGGTATCTATATGGGCGTAACGTTGACCGTTGCTCCGATGTATGTGGCTGAGATATCCGATCCAAAGATTCGTGGATGTTTAGGTGGACTATTTTCCGTGATGTTAGCAACAGGAACACTATTTTGCCATGCTACTGGAAGTTATCTGGAATATCAAAGTTACATTTATATTTTAATGATATTACCGGTAATATTTTTTTTAACATTTCTATTTATGCCGGAAACACCATATTATTATTTTATGGTAGAAAATAAAACTGGTGCAATTGAAAGTTTTAATTGGTTAGTAAACAAAAATAACAACAATGATAATGCTCTTTGGAAGATTGAACAAGCTGTACAAGAGGAAATGGTGTCCAGAGCTGGTTGGAAAGATTTAATAGCCACGAAAAGCGATAGAAAAGCTTTGTTAATTGTAGAATCAGTATGCATTGCAAAATGTGCAATTGGACTGCCAACTTATATCGCATATGGCAGGCAAATGTTCGCTGCACTCAGTTCATCCGATGAACTGTTAACCTCAGATCAACTGGCTATTGGAATGAGTGTCATTCTTATAACTGGTGCTTTTACATCTTCATTAGTTTCGGATACAATCGGAAGGCGATCACTAATGATATGGTCTTCGTTGGGCACTGCTTTTGCAAATTTGATAATAGCTGTCTATTTTTATTTATATAAAGAATATAGCATAAATTTAGCTGGCACTGAATGGATTATGTATTTCGCTGTGGGCATATTTTGTTTAGTTGCTAACATGGGTACTGGACAATTAGTTTCAGTAGTACAAGCGGAGTTTTTCCCATCAAATACTCGAGGTAAAGGCGGGGCAATTTCTGGTATTGTGACCGCTGGATTTACCTTTATTGTTTTAAAATTATATCAAACATTGACTGTCGCTGTTGGGATTTATATTAATTATGCCATCTTTTCATTGTTTGGTTTTATTACTACAATAGTAATCTATATAATTTTACCAGAATCCGCTGGTAAAACTTTGGCAGAAGTGAATGCTCTTATTAAAATGAATTAAGACATCGTTATTTATTTGAAAAGAAAGTAAACTGCCAGTTTACACACTCAAACGCAAGCGATATGGCAATTGAACGAAAGCTGTAAAAGTTGTAATACTATATCATAATATTATCATTGTCCTAGAAAATTTAAACTATTTAAAAAAAAAAAAAAATTTGGTGTGAAACACTCACACAACTTTCTCTTATTCCAGTTTTCAAATTTGTGATTGACAAATTTTAGAGTTTGTGTACCGAATTTGATGAAATTCTTCGAAAACTGGAAAAAAAATTCAGTAAAAGCGCACTTCCGGTTTACTCATTTGCTTAAAACGCGGAATTTTAGCCTCTATTTATTTGTAATTTATTTTGTTTGGATGGTAGAATTGTATAATAAACTATGATAGCACTTCAGAGTAAAAATATAACCCCACTCTTCCCCCAAAAGTGCCTTAAATGATTTTTCCCAGAGAAATGTTTTAAATAAAAGTTGTAGGTCTTTGTATATATAGTTGATAAAGCAAGTTTGAAGAAAATAGGGGGAGCCATTTTCGAGAAAAGCGCAAGAAAGTAAAAACATACCAGAAAACTGAAAAATACATTTCAGGCAAAACGCACTTCCGGTCATCCAATTTTTTTTTACTCGGAATTTCAACAACACATTCAATTATAATTAATATTATTTAAATGATAGAATTGTATAATAAACTGAAATAGCACTTTAGAGGAAAACCTAACCCCACCCCTCCCCCAAAAGTGCGCTTAAATGAATTTCCCGGAGAAATGTTTTAAATAAAAATTGTAGTGTAGTTGATATAACAAGTTTAACGAAAATCGTTGGAGTCACTTTTGAGAAAATCGCAAAATAGTAAAAAAAAAAAAAAACTATTAAAGTGGTACTTTCCGGTTCAGGAATTATGACAGTAACGTACTGGCAGAATCCCTGGTGATACCTAAACGAATCAAATTTCAACATTCTACGGTTTTTCGTTTTTGAGCTTTGCTGTTCACATACATATATACATATATACACACACACACACACACACGCAGGCCATTTGCTACAAACCACTTTTTTGGACTCAGGGGACGTCAATACGGATATTTCCGGGGAAAAATCAGTATCGAAAATTTGACACGATTACAATACTTCCTGTTTCTAGGAGTGAGAGAAAGTAAAGAGATATGCAAAGTTGTAAGACATTTATTTACTAGCCACTAACTGAATGTTGTCCATTGAGGAGTTCCAGATCACTTTCACAAAGGTTTTAGAATAATAGATTAAATATAAATATTGTTTTCTGATAATTAATTTATTGTTAATTTTTTTTTAAATGTTAAAACAGAGGTTTAATTTAAGAACTTCTATTTTAATTCTAAAAAAATATGATATTTTTTAACAATTTCATCTAGATATTAAAAGTTGTTTAGGGAAGGGAATAGCTAAGTGGTTAGCTTACTAGACTCCCACTCGGAGGTCCCAGGTACGAATCCAGCTGTGCTGCCCTTAGATTTTCACTGCCTGGTGATGGACAGTGTTGTCTGTAACGAGCGAATACTGTCCGGAGGCTGACAGTGCACTGAGAAGGCTCCGGGCGCTAATGATTATAGATGTTGACGCGCCTTAAATTAATACAAAAAAAAAATGGTTTAATTGAAAGTTGGTAACACTGTGTTTACTTTTAATCTTTAGAGTTTAAAAATCACTTTTAATTTTTGAGATTAAAAGCACAACTTCAGTCATTGATTTTAGTGGATATTAGTTGTCACATTATTCAACTGCTGAAGAAAAAGTTTTTTTTGGTAAAGCATAGTAGTTATTTATCCAACTGTGAGTAAAGTATGTTTTTTTACCGCTCGAGTTCAGATATTGGGCATAGCGAATTTGGCAACTGAACCAGTGTGTAAAAATGACTTTACTCACTTCAATATTAATTTTTTTTTCTACAACAGTATTAAATTGGTTCGTAATTTATATGAAGATAAAAAAATGTGAAAATGTTCAAATACGAGAATGTATTTGAATGCATTGTCAAATGCTCCCTCTCTCTATAACCGTTTGGATAACCTCAAATCCGCATTATCTGGAATTTGTTTTGATCATGTTTTCGCGTATTGCCGCCAGATGTCGGGCTAATTAATGTTGAATAATGTTACTTTCACACACTAATGAGAGAAAGTAGTAGGTAACTCAATTTTTGTGAAAATGGAACTTAGTGTAGTAATCGTCACATTACTCAACGATTGAAAAAAAAAATGTTATTAACTTTAATGGACGATTGTTTAAAGGTATCTGTACCCCAATTACACATTAGATTTTGAAAAATTGTGCAATGAAAAACAGTATCAATCTTCTCATTTAAATGTATTAAATTTTTTTTTGTTAAATGTGGTCCAATGTATAGTTTTATGAATTCTTTTTATGTATTAAGTTTTGTATTTATATTTTAACATTCTTCAGCATTGTTTTATTTAATTGAATATAAATAAATAAATAAAAATGTAATATAATTTCATCTATTTATCTAATTTTATTTTGTCTTTTATTATTTATATTTTAATCAATTAGGATAAAAAATAAATAAAGCACATAATTAATATATAACGCTTCTACTTATTACAATTAATTTGTTTAATTGCACTAATGATTAGTTCGATTCCTTTTTTATGTTGTTGTGAGAAAAAAGATTTTGATTGAATTAGTTCATGCGTGTAGATTTCCATCTTTATAGTATTCTTTCAATACTTTGTGCACTGCGGCACATACAATTAAGGACAATGTAATGAATAGCTACCTACAAACTCCAGGTCTAAGAAAAGTTTCTTAATTGAATATTATGAATCTTTGGAGAAATTTTTATGGGTGTTAATGAGAGTTTCAAGGGTTTATGATTAATGCACCATAATTAATATATATACAGTTATAATCGTAAGGACTTGACTTAATTAAGAGATTAAGAGAAGGCGAGAGAAAACTAAATGAGAATAGACTAAGAGATAGGCAAAAATAATGGTGTGTAGACCTGGTGTTTGTTGATGGCTGGTCATAAGGAAGGCGCTCTTGAAGATGGTGATAGAATTTTGCTTTCTATTTCAACAATGGAATGAAAATGCCGAATTTTTTCATTATAACTCATATTAATTATATAAAGCAGTTAATATTTGTTAAAAATAACATAACTTCATTTTTTGTATAAAACATTTTTATTGCCCAATTTTTTATTCCTACGGAGGGAAAATTAGTAAAAAAATTCTAAACTAGATTTTTCATAGAAATAATTAGCCAATTACAGTGTAGAAGAGAAGGTGTGAAATATGGATGTGTGTTAGACCAATCAGAAATTTAGAATTATCATGTGGACCACACCCACATTTCACACCTTCACTTCTATACTGTGATTGGCTAATTATTTATAGCTAATTATTTCTATGATAAATCTAGTTGAGAATTTTTTGACTAATTTTCCCTTCGTAGGTATTTTATAAATGATCAAATTGTGCAATAATTTTTTTTTTTTAAACAGTGCAAAAAATCAAGTTATTTCTAACATTACATAATTATAATGCTTTATATAATTACTGTAACTTGTAATGAAAAACTCAGGATTTTCATTCCATTGTTGAAAAAGACAGCAAAAGAGAATTAGGTAGAAAGATCTAATGTAAGTCCGCCATTTTGTATTTTGCCGTTTACACTAGTGGAACAAAATAAAATTGATTGTTGTGGTGGTCGGTTCCGCAGAGCTGGAAAGCATCAGAGACATTTTCCGTGGTAGCCTGCTTCATTTTCTGGTCATCAACCGGTTTCCAGCGTTCGCCCATCTTCAGGATTCGTTTTTCAAACAGTGTGACAACACAGACTTGCACAGAGCAATTCAACAGAGTGTGTAAACTGAATTTGCTCTGTGGAAAGGGTCTGTGTTGTCACACTGAAAAACGCATCCTGATTATGGCCGAACGCCCGAAACCGGTCGATGAACACAAAATAAAGCAGGCTATCACGGATAATGTCTCTGAAAAAAATAAATTGATGTTGATATCTCCGAATGAAAATTTATTAATAAATCTAACATAAAATGTGTAGTTACAATGGGTTTTTTTCTTTTTGAATTTATTAGAACTTGCGATATACCATCATCAGTGTTAAGAGGACAGGTTGCATCAAGGTTTATAAAGGACTAGGAGAGCGGATGAGAAAACCGTGTCTAATTGTGTATTTTCCTTTAGGAAAAATTGATTGCTGATTTATCTTTTTTAATATGTATCAATTTCTAAAATATTTCTTTTTTTATTATTATTGTTAATGGAGAGAATTTTAGTGTTTTCCATGTTAATTTCATGTTTGAGTTGTATGAAATGTTTGGTTAGTGCTGTGTTCATGTCAGTCGGTATTTTTGATGGAATCGTATTTATGCTGGTACAGTCTTTAGATACATACGTACATACATCTCCGACGCTGCAGCCCAGTCCGTGCCCTGGCCTCCAAAAGAAATTGCCCCATCCGTCTTTATCCTCAGCCATTGTCCACTATCTTAACGCTCACAGCTTCTCCCCTTCCTTACCCACCTAGCCCAGCCATCTCGGTCAAGGTCTGGTTTTTTCTTGTTCCTACTGGCTTAAAATTCATAATCTTTTTAGGAACCCTATCATCTCCATTCTAAGCACATGTCCAGCCCATCGGAGACTAGAAATCTATATTAAACGACTAACGGGGGTATCATTGCATCTATCGTTCCACATTACATTTTTCTCCAAACATCATTTTTTTCACAGATCCGTAAATTTTCCGTTGGATCTTTTTTCAAATCCGGAAATCTGCTGCTTGTCCGCCTTTTTCAGAACCCAGCATTCGGAGCAGTATGATAGATAGATACAGTTTATTAATAGTCTATAGATACAGTCTTAGTAGTCTGTACGTACTGGATGATGAAGGACCATATTTTGTGGCCTAGGCTTTGTGTGCGCTCTCCTACTTAACTTCACATTTCGTTGAGAACGATAGCGATACATTATGAGCTGCAAAAAGTGGTTTATTAACTATTCAGTTTTTAATAGAATTATGTGTATTAATACATCTACTTTGAGCTATTAATATCAATGAAATAAAAGTTCATTTACAAGATAAAAGCATCGTTATAAATCATACAAAAAGAAAGAGATTGAGCTGCAGTGCCTGTATACACTCTACAAAGTTACTAATTATACACATAAAACATTTAATTATACATACTAAAGAACAAAATAAATTAAAGTAAAATGTGCTTTAACCTTTTATGCTTATACTTTTTATAATCAAAGGAACTTAAGTTATAATCTACAATAGTTTTTATATGAGTGTAAGGACTAAATACATAGGAAGTTAGTAATAGAGATAAATGTTGACACGCTGGCATCATCAAATGCTGCATGCATGTAATCTATAGGTGTCTGTCGAGGAGAAGACCTAATTAATCTTAAGCATTTGTTTTGGACTATTTATAAATTCCCATAGTTGTACGACCGGTGTTTGTTTGGCCACACAGCCGTATGGGACGGATATATAGATAATAAATTAGATTCTTGTTAAGAAAGTTTAAGTTAATGTTTCGATTTAAAAGTGAAAATCAACTGCACATAATGCCTAATAATTTGTCTGAACTTGTATTTAGATGTTTGGTGAGTGTTAGCTTTGAGTCTAACACCAGCTCCAGGAACTTTAATCTCCACGGAAGGGAATTACCATTATTTTGAAAAACTATTTCCAAGTGGACCTCAGTGTGTTCTATGTGTGAAGACCTTGTACTTGCAATTTGCGATCGTTGAGCCTTATTTTCCATTTGGTGAAATACTTGAGATACTTGTTAACTTTATGGCGATTGTATCAGTTCTGAAAGAAGTTATGAAGAAGGCAGTATCGTCAGCGAACAGAGAACAACTGGATTTGAATTTTATCGTTATAATCGTTTTAAATCTGGATATATCGTTTATAAAAATATTAAAAAGTGTAGGCCCAAGGACTGACCCTTGGGGGACACCAGCTTTATAACTTCACACCACAGAAACTGCTCCACCTAGTGTAATGCAGAATTTTCTATTTGATAAATAGCTTTTAATAAAGTAAATTAAATATCTCGGAAAGTTGTACTCCTTTTATTTATAGATAAGGCCATCGTGCCATTATACACAATGGAAAGCTTTTTCCATATCTATCAAAGCCAATAATATCAATATGAACAAAGCTATATTAACCCGCTGTATTAAAAAAAAAAAAAATCTGACATACTTCTGTCTGTCAAAAAATAAACCTGGGCTCCAATATTATATCACAAACAATTAAGGCAGGCTACTAATAATGGCGTGCCACTAATCATGCAAGGCAACATGTGGGCTATTATACATGTAACAATGATATTAGTGTTAAAAATTAGTGCCGCCCCCTCACAAAATAGAAAATATCTTTAAATTGATATTACTGTTCCAATGAAAAGAGAACAGATTGCTGCCGGCACGCGACCTATTGAGCTGGACGGGAATAATATAACTTTTGTATACATACACAACAGCGTCATCTGCATTTTTTTTTGTTAACCACTTAATATGCTACTTATTAGCTGCTCAATTTACCGTAATTAATCTGCGTTCTTTCATAAATTGGAAGAAAGAGAATGAATGATACAAAGAAGAAATTTGGTTAAAAAAAAATAAAAAATCTGATGTGTAACACTCGCACCACTTTCTCTTACTACTCTTAAACACGATTATATAATACAAAAATCTGGTTGAAACACTCACACAACTTTCTCTTACTCCAGTTCTCAAAATTATAATTGTCAAATTTTATAGTTTCTGTATCAAATTTAATGAAATTTGTCGAAAACTGAAAAAACTGTTCAGTAAAAGTGCACTTCCGGTTACTAATTTTCTTAGAACTTGGAATTTTGGCCATCTATTTATTTCTAATGTAATTTTCTTTGGATGATAGAATTGTATAATCAACCATGACAGCACTTTAGAGAAAAACATAACACCACCACTCCACCAAAAATGCCCTTAAATGAATTTTCCCAGAGAAATGTTTTAAATAAAAGTTGTAGATGATTGTATGTTTATGTAGGTAGTATCAAGAAAATCGCCGGAGACATTTTTGAGAAAATTGCGAAAATGTGAAAAAGTCATTTAGTAAAGTGGTAAAGTAAACGCACTTCCGGTTATCCGATTTTTTTCAAACTCGGAATTTTAATAACATATTTAACTCTTATTAACATTTTTTAGATGACAGAATTGTCTAATTAACTGAAATAGCAGTTAAGATGAAAACTTAACCCCACCCCTTCCCCAGAAGTGCCCTTAAATGAATTTTCCCGGAGAAATGTTTCAAGTAAAAGTTGTACTTCTTGATGTGTAGTTGATATACCAAGTTTGAAGAAGATCGTTGGAGCCATTTTTGAGAAAATCGCGAAAACGTAAAAAAAAAACTAGTAAAGTGGTACTTCCGGTTCAGGAATTTTGACAGATAACGCACCATCAGATCCCATGGTGATAACTAAACGGAATATCAAGTTTGAACTTTCTACGATTTTTCGTTTTTGAGCTTGCTGTTCACATACATACATACACACACACACACACACACACACACACACACACAAACACACACACCGACCATTTACTAAAAACCACTTTTTTTGGACGTCAGGAGCCCTCAAACGGATTTTCCGGTGAAAACTCGATATCGATAATTTGACACGATTGCAATAAATACTTCCTCTTACTGGGAGTAAGTGAAAGTAAAAATGCCAAATTTTCTTTAAATTTCAAATGGTGCTCATTATATTCATAAAAATTTACAATGCCGGTGGGACACATACCAACCTACCACCGGAGGGAGGTAGAGAAATATTACATTATAGTGAGCGCCAATAATATTGAGCCAACAAATTTCACATTTATCGTCTCAGATTCCTCAGAATCATCTAATAATAATTTTTCCAAAATAATCATTTTCGGGAAAAAGACATACAACAATGTCGCCCTTCCGGTTGATGGATTTTGACCGAAACCTTTGTGTCTGTTGTGCTTCTATTCTTCAAATTCCAGCAATGAATTAAATCTATCTTAATATTATTTAGATCGTAGCAATATTGCTCTTGTAAGAAAGCTTAATGTTGCAGCAGTCAAGAATTCTCTAAAAATTTTCCTGGGAAAAGTTGCAAAAAAAAAGATAGTAGTCAGTCAGTGTGCGCAGATACTGGAAAATCGTTGGAAAATCATTTTCTGATAAAATCATGGCAATACTTAGTGAGAGAAAGCTAAACTGCAGTAACAACAATGTTAGGAAAAAGAAAGTGAAAGCTAGTACTTTAATAATCACACAATTAGGAATCATTAAAAGAAATAACGCAAGACATTTGTAGTTAAGTTATAACAATAGAAAATAACCATCTTATTTTCCACTTCTGTTACTTTTCTAATAGAAAATATACGTTCGGACAGAGAAAAATAAAGGTTATTATTTTAAAAAAATTATATTGTGTTTATCCAACTAAAGAATACAATAAAAAACAAAATTAGAGATCTTAAAGGCGGGGCGTCAGGTGGTAGCCGTCTAGTCGTGCTAAATAAGGAACAACACAGCCCTAGTTCTGCTGGCGAACAGAGAACAAGAACAGATGCTGGTGTTTGGTCTCTGTGGGCACACGAGAGCGGATACAGCTGTCGCGTGGCAGGATGTGCAGCAGGAGGAGGAGGAGATCGGGCGGCGCGGATCTCTAGCGACGAACATGTCAGTAGTTGGAGGCATGTGCTCAACACACGACCATAACTCTACCCCCTCTCCACAACTCAATACATATAATATTGTACAGGTGATGGTGCCGGCCGATAAATAGGATAAGCATAAAATAAAAGCGAACATCTTCCCCACTATGGTTGAACACTTCCGGGTTTTTTTTTCATATAATACAAAACAAATGAACCCCTTATTCATTATTTAAAAAAGAACTGTGAAACACTCACACGACTCTCTCTTAATGCCCTTATATCCACATACTTCCATTGGAAAAATTTTCTACAAAATTGATATTTTGGCTGAACATTTGGTTATTCTTAATATCCTGTTGGTGGAGGAATCGCACGTTATACTAAACCAAAAATTTAGAGGTAAATAAACCAAGAATAGAAACCTTAAGGATCTATTCTAAATTCTCGCAGTTTAATGTAAACATTGGCTCAAAGCATTTTCGCAAGTCTGGTGCTCACAAGCAAGCTTCAAAGCCGCCAAGAGGCATCTACGTATGGTACTTCGCCTGGGGCAAAGAATCCCGCCATAGTAGACTCTCGCAATAGCTATATCTTCCTCAGAGTAGTAAAATCTTGTCATCACACTTGATAAACAGATCTTGCATGAGATTTATGAGGATTCGTTAATGAATTCCTTCGTCGGGCTTTTGGCCAGTTAGGAGGAGTTCCTTCATCCGGCCTTCTGTTTTGCTGCTCAAAACCTCTGGCATTGATGATTGATTTCGTAACTGCTCTATTTACTACCGATAAATCTTTTATAATCTTATTTCAGAAAAGTGGCTGGTAGTAAAAAATCTTTATTATTTCAATAAAATTATCAAATTTACTCATATGTTTGCTTATATCTAGAGGTCCTGTTAGTTCTTCTGCAACATTTATCCCCGGAGAAAAAGATTTTCTGTCAAAATTCCAACTGCTGGAGCATCATTAAGAAAAGATTAAAACCAGACAATTGGAAGCTGGAATGCTACCCATTTGAATCAATGGCCGAATCTGTTCTTCTTTACTTATTGGAAACGTGTGGCTATCCTTATTGCAGTTTTAATTGAAATAGGACATCTATTATTTTTTTTTTTTAAGTTTTAAGAGTTATTGATGCCTAAGTTCGAATGGAAACAGGACGTATTCATACGGGCTATAATGATTTCAAAAGAATGTTTACTTGGTGAATGAAACTTATGTCGATGCGTGATGAGTGGTTACCAAAAACGTGACACTTGAAACTGAGGGCAGCTTCATTATATAAGTAACAATCAAATGATTCCATTTAATTGGTAGTGTTATTTCAAATTAAATTTAACTTCAATCGGTATCCGGTTATTTATTAAACTAGAGCCTGGAGGTCTTTACAACAGAAGAAATTAACACTTTGAATTCATTTAGAAATAATTTATTCAGTAAGGATATAGATTTGTATTGAATGCTTCTTTTAATTTAATTATAGATTCACAAAGGCTTTGAAGAGGTTTATTTTACAATTTAATGGTGATACTGTAAAAATAAGACTGATCTCGCAAATGCACCTTAGACTTTTGTATGACCTGATAACAGTTTTTCCTTTAGAAATATGTAAATTGTTTTTATTCTCTTTTCATTTTTTGTAATCTGCTATCTATATTGCTATGAGAATATGTTTTTTAAAAGCAATAAATAACTGCCCTATTTTCGCTGCAGAAATCTTCCTCCGAACCCATGAAAGTTATATTTATCCTTCCCGGGCCAATTTATGTGCTTCTTATTGCTCCCATATTCTGCATGCCCGCAGTTGGAATTGTCTATTTCGGTGAGAGAAAGAAACAGTTCCACGACAGAATGGATGAGATCTTGCTAAGTGTGGATGGTCTTAATTACGGGTTGGACTTTAAGTTATTAGTAACTACTTAGCCACAATATCTGCTGAGGTTTAAGAAAAATAATAGGCCCTTTTAAAGGCCAGAGAGTTCTTTACAGGCTAGCTAATCTAACTAACCGACTGTTACAACAAACAAGAATTCTACACAGCTAAACCTTTCGCCATTATTAGCATTCTACAACCACCACTACTAATTGTTCGGCCTCAGTACACTCTTTCTCCTCATACTATATCATCAAATATAAACCTGAGAGTAAACTTTTACATTGTAAGCAACAGTAACATTGTATTACTATTACATTATCTTTGTTTAAGGTTAAAACAGATTCGCAAATCTAAATACAATTATAATCGATAATCTTATAAAATCGAGATATGAAACTCTGATATAACAAATGAATAAACAAAATTGAGAAAACAAAATAAGAATCACTTTAAAGATGATAATATTCAATCTAATGCTCCAGTGGTCGGAAAACAACAGACAGATAAAATGACGGACAATGAAATAATAATGTGTACGTTACAGAGAGAAGAGTATGGTTTGAGAAGTTGCCGCTAGGCATTGCGTTAAGTCACTGGTGCCTTAATTAAACAAGTAAATTGATATGCTGGCTAGAATTGTGTATCTGTTCAGTGTATCATATAGCACCAACAAGAAAGAACAAGACTTCAGTGTTGCCATCATACTGTCGCCTCTAGCACTAAATTATCGTGTAGCACTTATTAAGGGGATAAACAAAAAAAAATAATAATAATAGTAAAAAATGAGAAGCAGGACTAATGATGTAAAACGCTTTATATTTATTATAATCTATTGAATAAAGTAAACACAAATTTTGAATTTGAATAAAAAACAAATACAAGCAAATTTATTCAAACTTGAATTAGACCGTGCCATGGTAAAATGTATTCAATTTAAATAGCACCCCAGAAAAAGAGCACCTTGAAAGCTTAGCTTCCCTAGAACTTAAGAGTCATTTTGGGAATGCTACGATGTCAAGAAATACCAACTTCACGAACATAAATTCTGAATTAAATCGCAGTACTAGCTCTTACTACAAGCAAGTTAAAGAAACTAAATATGAATAATTAGAACAAATTAAATTTTCAATCACGATTCATTCGATCGATCGAGCTAGGCAATAAATTTTCCTCTTCAAATGAATATGAACTGAATGGCGAGAATGATGGTTTTGGAAAGATTTTGTGGATTAAACTTAATTTTTTTTTTTATTTATATGTTAAGATTTTCTTCTCGTATATAATGGCAGTGAATAGTAAAAAACAAACGCGATCGAAGTAGAGCAAAGTGAAAAGAGCACTGATAAACAATAATGAAGAAAGGTTGTTATTCTTCCATTAGAGGGTCAGATAGTACAAAAAGAAAGCGCCAGGTGGCCTTCTAGTAGCTGGTCTTATTGTCCAAGTTCCAAGAGTGGCAAGCTCCCTTATCTCTTTCTCCCGTTAACTAATTTATTTCTCCAACGAAATTACATATATTGTTCTTTATTTTTACTTTCTCTTAGTACTACAATGCGATTGTATTGACTTCATGAAGTGATACGTTTCTATTTATACAGCAAACATTCCAAGTTTTAAAAAAATCGGGTCCCCAGTTTCGAGGAAATTCCAAAAGTACTCAAAAACTAACTCTGTAAAATTCTGATAAATCAGTTTGAAGCAATAATAATATATACGTAGTAAAACTATGTATTATACAGAAGTGGTACTTTAGAGAAAAGTATAACGCTACTGTTCACTCAGAACCCCCCCCCCCCCTAAAAATCAATATTCCCGGGAAAATGTTTCAAACAAAAATGTTAGGTATAATGTTGCAATTGTTGGTATTGTTGCAAAAAAAAATTACGAAAAATTGAAAAAAAAAATCAGTAAAATCGCACTTCCGTTTGATGTATTTTGCCCGAAATATTCGTGTTTGATGCGGTGGTTGTGCCTATATGGAATACCAAGTTTGAGCTTCCTGCAACTTTTCAATTTTGAGAAATGAACACGTATAAGAATACACACACACACATATATATATAATATAAGTCATTCGCTAAAAACATTTTTTGCGTAATCAGCGGACCCCAAAACATGTATTTCCGGTGAAAATACAATTTCAAAAATGTGAAAGTGAAAGTAATAATAATGATACGATATCGTGTATTGTTTCAAACAGCTGTGAGGTACAAGGTAAATAGAAACTATCAGTAGAAAATGCTTAGTATAAATCACCACACTTGATATTCTAACTAATCTAAATTGTGCTATTAATCTCATTAATAATCTTAAAGCCCAGACCTGTAAGAATTGTTTCTGTAATATAAATTATATCGACTATTTATGACAGGTCCCAGGCGTTGGTCTGTGGCTAGCGCACTCGACTTTGGTGCAAGAATTCAGGGTTCGATTCCCATGAGGTCAAAGTTGGTGTTGAGCCAGTATAGTGAGAAATAGTGGGAGGCTACAGTTGGAAGCGCACCTAGGTAACGAAGGCCGGAACTAAACCGGCGTGGGAACTGCTGCGGCGTGCTTACCACACGTACTCCAATAGAAATCGCCGTCTAGTAAGACTTGGCCCTTCAAGAGTTGTTGCACCATAGGTTTTTTTTTTTTTATTTATTTATTTATTTTTTTATTGCTTATGGCAGAATCAAATCCATGGAAAAAAAATGATTTCCTAATCTGCCAAGTAAATCCTATTAGTTTTTTGTGTGTGCAAAAGTATGGGATCTTGCTTGAACTCAGATATCTTTGGCACCAATCAAACAAAAATATGTTTTCCATTCAGAAGCTTTTAGAAACATCGTATTTCAGGTGTATTCTACCTGTTTCTAGCCTAATGTAAGTGTGGCTCTCTCTAGAATCTCCGAACACTGAGATATCCAAAGTTCAACCCAGTATAAAAGATCTGAAGGAAAGTTTAGAAGAGGTAACATTTAATACTCCAAACTTTGACTTGGCATTACTTAATCATCTATAAACCACAGAATCATACTGGCTTCAAAAATGGCGAATAAAAATCAACCCACAGAAATCAAAGACCATAGTCTTTACACTAAAACGAAAAACTTTTGCTCCTGTCTACCTATATAGCTCACCTATTCCCTCAGCAGACCATGAGCGTTACCTTGGACTGTACCTGGACAAGCGACTTACTTGGGATCCCCATACAAGACTTAAACGCATTGAACTGAATAATAGATAAAAGCTCCTGAAAAGACTAACTCGACCAATGCTCAAAACTAATACTTTACAATAAAATGCGACTAATATATCTTTTGGCTTACGGACTCGAACTTTACGGAACTGCAAAACGATCTAACATTAACAAAATACAGACCTTACAATCTAAGAAGATCCTCCGTCATATCCTAAACGCACCCTTTTTTGTCAGTAATCTAACTATCCACAATGATCCAAAACTCGTTACAATAGCTTCCATCAAAAATTCCTATCACATCCTAACCCTTTAGCCGCAAATTCATCTTCAACGATACTTCCTTCTAATCGACGGCTGAGGTGCCGCTGACTACGTGACCAATTGGTCGACATCACTGGATGACCATCATTCACAACTATCACGCCATTTGTAAAATTTTTGTATTTGCCCTTACATCACATTTACTTGTTGTTGCTTGTGGAACAGTTGTAAATAGTCAATAAAAAAAGTTATTTAAAAAAACAAAACACAGAATTGGTTGCAATAATTTATATAGAATATGACGTCAACTTTGTAAATATCCCAAGTTATTGCGATAAGAGAATGACAGAGTGTTTTACATCACATTTGTTATATTTATATTTTTTCTTTTAAAAAAATCTCTTCACTCCATATTTGACTAATGTTTTTTACTTCTTTTTTTTTACACCTAGTTAGGGCGGTAGGCCTTCGAGGGATCTTGGTTGTAAAGCTGTTTAAAAAGGTGAGAAAATGGGCGTTGTCGTTATACTGTCGGCCCAGCCATCCGACCTGTCATTATCTGTCTAACAAGGTGGCTGCTTACAGCCGGGAAGATACCTTAGTATGTATATAAATATACTTTAGTTTGGAACATAATTGATAGTTTTCAAAGAATGCGGCCTATAACAAAAGAGGAAATGTGAGTAATATAACCACATGAATATAGAGCCCAGCAGTCGGGGTATTCTGGTAGAGCTCGGCAAACTATCATTTGTAGCCAACCAGCCAACAACGAAATATTATTACGGCTGAAGCGTGTTGCTTCATAGTTAAATATACTAGATGTTAAAATGAGAAAAAAAAAATGTCTAATCATCTTTAATTATATTTATTTTACATTTTTGAATAATGATTATTTAGCTAATTCACAATTTATTGTTTAGTACTTTTTCTTACTTCTTGGAGGGAGCGCGTATCAGTATTTGTTGCTCAGAATGGAAGCACTGAAGTGTGTTGAGAACAAACGGAGAATTATCCCTGAATTGTATAAAGGGACCAAATCTGATAAAAAAATCAACCTATATAATTTGAAAGTATCATTAACGGATTTGGATCTTTCTACCCGATAATTCACAAGGAAAAATGAAATTGTGGCTCCAGAATTGATGCTGGAATAGGAGCTGTGTTTTTGGTTTTTAGCAGACTGAAATTTTGGCTATTATTATGCCCAGCTATCTTTGTGCCATAAGGGCAGATCGAGCAGAGGAGTAACTATGTTCTGTGACCACGAACGGCCGTCTGTTTCAGATCAAAATTAGCAAGCTACTGGAGAGCATGGGGTGAACACACAATAGCCTACAACTAAGTTGGGTGTCCATGGACACAGAAGCATTCAAGATAATGAAGAGACTGACAGAAAATTAAAGAGCCTTGCGACTATGTACTGGTACTGAATGTTTGAACGGAACTTTCTGTGAGGCTATTATTAAGAATTGTGGATCCATACGAGAAACTTATCCTTTACTGGAAGGGTTTTGAGAGATAAAAACTATTTCTGGGCGGCCCAGTTGTAACTAAACATATTGTATCTTCTCAGTAAACAAATAAATAAGCTAAAGGGAATCACTGCCATGGTTACAAGGAAATTTCCTTTGGAAATACAATATGGAAATTTTGGAGGACCCATTTTGTAGGACATGCGACAATAAGGATAACTCCACCGTCTAATCTTCTTTATGACTATGTATATTTTGTTCGTAGACAATTCTTAAGGTTCTAAAAGCGGAAACACTGACACCGAACTAGAAATTGACGTCTTCTTGTCTCAATCCGGAGATTTATTAACATATGAGTTTGAGGTAAAATGGGCCCCAAAGGCCGGAGATCATTAAAGACCAAAGATCCCGGGTGATTAGAATTAAAATAATTATTGCGATCTTGTCAAATTTTCAAAATTGAGTTTTCAGTAGAAATAGATATTTGAGGTTTCTTGAATACGTACAAAATGTTTGTAGCGAATGGTCGGTCTGTATGTGTGTATGTGGTGTGTGAACAAAATTTTTTTTTTAAAAAAACGAAAAATCAGAGGAAGTTCAAGTTTTGTATTCAGTTTAGGTACTACCAACCGCATCTAATACGAAGATTTCGGGGGCAAAATCCATCAAACCAGAAGTGTGACTTTACTGAATTTTGTTGTCCTCATTTTTTCACGATTTTACTTGAAACCGGCTCCAACGATTTTCTTTAAACTTCGTATCTACACACAAAAATATCTTTAATTTTTATTTGAAACATTTTCCCGGAAAATTTGATTTTTTTTTTGTGCTTCCGGGGGAGGGGGCAGTTTTTCCCAATTTTTTCACAGTTATATTACTTTTGTTTATAGCATTTTGTGAAAAAAATGTTTAGGCGGTACTGAGAAATCTAAGACATTAAAATTCCAATGCGTTTGTTCAATATTATTGACGCTCTCTATAAGGTAATCTAATCTGTGAACCTGACTCTGTTGGTAGGTGGCGCTTGAATCTTCACCACCTCTATATTGACGTTACGACAAATGAGCAAAATTTAAAATTTAAAACAATTTTGTCATTAAACTATATTAAGAGGAGCAAGGGGAAAGTCGTTACGGGTGTATCAAACCACATTATTTTGCCTTTTGTGTTTGTTTAGCCAAGTACGCAAGCTCCATAGAATAATTTGCATAATATTCTAATAGCTCATTAAATCCACATAACATAAAAAAAAAGTCATAGTAAACTTTATTTTGTTGGAATAAATGGTTCTAGTTTTAATTATTATTTATTAACCTAACTTTTTAGCGTTTAATAAATTAAAATAACCTTGCAACTAACTTAGCAAAGAGTTATTTGCACAAGAAAGTAACGCTCTATAAATTTAATAACCCAACTTTATTGTCCAAGATACAAAAAAAAAAATAATTAAGTCTGTCAGAAAATATGAATAACCATATAATAAAATGATCTTAGGAAGTTGAGAACTGCATAGTTTACAATCCCTAGAAATAAAAAAACCAGATCTTATTCTCTATTCATTGAATTTCTCTTGGTCAGGAAGGAATTTATAAAAGTTGTAATGATAAAGAGCGTCGCTCGACTGAAATTAAAAGGAGGCCGAAGCCTTCCTTTTTATATAAATTAAATTATTCAAATTAAGCATTAAATTCGGAATATAGATGTTCACGTATACAAAAATCTGCTATGAACCACTTATACGAGTTTCTTTTACTGCAATTCACAGAAATGGCTTTATTTACTTCACACCCATTATACATACTAGATGTCTAAACCTGTCGATGTTTTTATGGAGAGAATCACGGAAAACTGAAACTGTTTAATACTGTCGCACTTCCGGTGAACCAATTTCCTTCAAATTCGGAATTCCGGCATCACATTTCATTGTAAATTAATATTATGCAGATGATAGATTTATATAATAAATTGAAATAACAATTTAGAAAAAAACATAAACCCTGATAGGGTTTGGGCACCCTTCCACCCCCCAAACACCGCTTAAATGAATTTTTACCCGGGAGAAATGTTTCAAATAAAAGTGGTACCTTATTATATCTGTAGTTAACGTAGTAAGTTTAAAGAAAATCGTTCGAGCTACTTTTCGCTAAAATTGCAAAAAACTAAAAAAATTAGGTCAGTAAAGGAAGTATTTCCGGTTGATTGATTTTGCTCAAAACCTTATTGTCAGATCCTCCATGCTAGCATGTACACTATAAATATCAAGTTTAAACTTTCTGTGATTTTCCAGTTTCTAAGTCTACTTTTTTGGACTCTGGAGATCTCAAAGCGAGTATATCCGGGAGAAAACTCGATATCGAACTTTTGACATGATCACAATATTTCCATTTTCAGTAAAATAAGATTCAGCATTAAAGAGAAAGCAGATGCCCTTACTTGTCCTTCCCCCCACTACCAAGAATAATGTTATATATCTCAAATTTCCGTTTGCTTTACATTATTATCTAAGCGCCAATCATAAGACTTATTATTATTTTGACTTTAGATATCTTTTTGTTTTTATTCTCCTTGAAACGATACAGAACTGATTACACCGTTTTATTTGAACTTTTTCCAAGGCAATAATTCAAAGCTCTTCTTTGATATTTGGTCTACCTTCTTCCAAAGTATTATTACAATTTTCTTGCAGATTGTTTTCTAGTTCTTCCTGGCCAATGTTTTTCTCTCTTTCATACGCCAACCGTTTCATCAGCTTCGCAGCTAGCTCACCATTTTCAGCATCACAATGACAAAAATCTGATGGCCATATTTCATTTGGTTGTGCCATAAATTTAAGTTTGTCTAAGAAGAAGCCAAACGGATTGTCCAAATCGCCTGTTATAACATTTTCACCATCATAGGTGCTTGGTCCTTCGAATGATAGTTCATCAGTTATTGTACTCAATGCCGAACTGCCTGATGGAAAATAAAAATAAGTATAATTACAATTATAATCGCCACAAATTTTTATACTATCTAACTTTTCCGTATTGGTCTTAGAAGGAATCATTGCAGTCGAAACAATCTGGTATGAAACACTCAAACGACTTTCTCTAACTGTAATTTACATAATTATAATTGACTGAGTCTCTTCAAACATATAATTCTTACTAGATATTTGATTGTCTTCAATTTACATGAATGGGAGAATCGTAAACTTTATAAACGACTTTTTTTGAGGTCCCTCCCTCCTCAATATCTCCTTAAATGAATTTGTTCGGAATAAGTTTCAAACAATAGTGATTGGTCTCTTTATGTATAGTTAGTGTACTAGTTTAATGAAACTCGTCGGTGTTTTTATGGAGAAAATCGGAGAAAACTGTTCAGTAAAGTCGCACTTCCGGTCAACCAATTTTTCTTCAATCCCGGAAGTTTTGCAAAATAGTTAATTGTGATTAATATTATATGGTTGAAAGTATCTTATAATAAATTAAAACAGCACTTCTGAGGAAAACATAACCCCTCCCTTCCACTAAAATTCCTTCCTTAAACGAATTTCCCCGGAAATGTGTTTCAAATAAAAGTTTTAAGAAAATCTTTGGAGCTGCTTTCGAAAAAATCTAAAATACAAAAACTGAACAAGCCCCCTAGTTATTATTATTCGTTTGTGGAAAGGGACCAAAACCTACGCTATCCATCCTACCACCCCAAATTGGTCCATCTAGCTACCCCAAAGAAAACTCCAGACGCGGATCAACCCATCTAAGATTTACCGCAGTCCGAACAAATCGGACCATAACCTTAAAGAGAAATAGTCTAAGCTCTTCCACAAACATCCTGTTCTGACCAAAGGTCCTGAACCTAATTTCCTCATAATCCAAGCAATGGATGGGTGTTTCTTGCTCTCTACAACAGACTCTACAAAACGAGTCTGGCATAAGCCTCATTACGTCGAGGTGTCTCTTTAAAACATAATGCCCAGTAAGGGATCAACCAGATGCCTTAGATAGGTTCGTAAAACCACAGCAACATCTCACTAATAACCCTGTCCGGACCCCCAATGAGCACCTGAGACTGTCGGCAACCCACTGTGCTCATCCATAGGGATGAATGCTGTGAAACTATTGATGACTGGACTGGGTGAGACCAATGAAGGGAAGTGAGGCGCCTAATTTGGCAAACCTATCCTTCCCAAAAATTCCAAAATGACCATACCCAGACTAGAAGTACATCCTTCAAGGAAGTAAGCTCTTCCAGTCTTTTAGAAAATTCTAGTACCAACCTGGAAGTGAAGACACATGAATACTCAGCGCCTGGTTGTCCGAGCAGATTCAAACACCTTTTAAGTTCAACAAAGAATAGCATAAACCTCAGCCTGAAAAAATGTGGTTCATTCACCAAGAGGTATTGTTCAAAGTACCACTCTGGTACATTCGGTTGAACGATTTTGACCAAGACCTTATTGTCGGATTCCCTGGTGGAACTTCAACCAAATATCAAGTTTGAATTTTAATTGAGATTTCACGGGAAATACATGATCTAGGGCGCCAGTAGAATAAAATATTTTAGTGAGTTGTCTGTTTGTGTGTGTATGTATGAACAAAATATCTTCAAAACTAAAATTCGAAAGCCGCAAAAATTTTATATTCCATTTAGAGTCTACAATAGGATCCTATACACAATTTTCACAAAAAATCCGGTCAATCGGAAAGTAATGATTTTTAAAGTTAATAAGTTAAATGTTATACACTATAAAAGCCATAACTAAATCAGTTATATTTTAATTTGTATATTATATAATGTATTTAAACAATAAATAAATTAACTTACAATAGATATTGTCTGCGATTGGATGCATCATCATAGTTACAACAAATTCGTGGATTATTCCCAAACAAGCAGACAAAATTGTGAAAATTTGTTTTAACGATTTTTCTTTACGTTACAAGAATTTTTATTATATAATAGATAACTAAATACAAAAAAATAAATAAATATGAAATTATGTCAAACTTGTATTATAAATATATCGTAAATAAAATATTATCATATTCATAAAAACATTATTAACCTCATTAAATTTGTTGGGCCACTGTCAGACTTTTGGAGGAATGTTTGTTTATGTCTCATTTTTGTTTGTGTTTTTTCTATTATTGCTACTAGTTTAACTTGCCAGTGGAGATGGACCTAAATTCTTTATTTATGTTCAAATAAAATAATAAAAAAAGTCGTGAAACATTCACACGACATTTTCATACTGCAGTTTACACAGTTTTGATTGATTGATTTATTTAAACAAATAATTTTACTTATTATAAATTTCACATGTAACTGAAAACGTTCATATGTGCATCCGAAATATAATAAAGCAAAAAAAATCTCACAACCGGTAACGATTTTCTTGAAACTCAGAATTTTTGACAACATATTTTCAGTTTTTTGCGATTTTCTCCATTAAAACACTGACAGGTTTTGGGTAAAAGTCAGGAATAGACCCCCCTTCCGACCAGTTGTTACTTTCTCTTACTCCTAGTAAGAGGAAGTATTGTAATCGTGTCAAATTTTCGATATCGAGTTTTCACCGGAAATATCTGTTTTGAGGATCCCCTGAGTCCAAAAAAGTGGTTTTTAGCGAATGGACTGTGTGTGTGTGTGTGTGTGTGTGTGTGTGTATGTATGTATGTGAACAGCATAGGTCAAATAC
>JAAEAF010010018.1:0-31844 GCA_011037195.1 Triatoma infestans
TGATTTACGTGATCGCCTCAGTGGTTTGAGGCAGATTTATCGCTTCTTTGGGTATTCTATCTGCCACTTCATTATCGCTGATACCGCATTGGCTGGGGCACTTCCATTTTTCCATTTTTCTATAGATCAACTCACTTTCTTATGGTCTTGATCTGGTTTGTAATTTTGAGACCATTACTTCAAAAACTTAAACCAACAATATTGAAATCTAATACAATTGGGAAAAACAAAATATATCCATGCGGGGGGGAGATGCTGGGCGCGCAGGATATGTATCGATAGGTGATTTGAAAGAGTAGACGCTTTCACCTATTTAGGGTCCCTTGTCACTAGGGATAACGAAGTGACCCTAGAAATCAAAAGGAGATTGATGCTGGCAAATAGGTGCTATTTTGGGCTTAATCGCCACATCAAAAGCAAACTGGTATCGAGGGGCACAAAAGTACTCCTATACAAAACTCTTCTCGTCCTGTCCTCACATACGGATCCGATACGTGGGTCTTCACCAAATCCGACGAGAAAGCGCTGTTAGCCTTCGAGCGGAAAATCCTTCGTAGGATATTTGGTCCACTAAAAGAAGATACAGTCTGGCGACGGCGGACAAATCGGGAGGTGATGCAACTGTACCAGGAGCCAGATGTAATGAAGATTATTAAACTGGGCAGGTTGCGATGGGCAGGGCACGTTGTTAGGATGGACAGTTCCGAAATTCCTAAAAAAGTTATGGAGGAAAGGCTGGATCGCGTAAGAAGAGTTGGACGCCCAAGGCTACGATGGGCTGATGGTGTGAGAGAGGATGCCAGAAGCATGCTTGGCATCAGGAATTGGAAGCCTGCCGCAATGAATCGGGATGACTGGCGGAAGAGCATCGAGGAGGCCAAGGCTCATTAGTGGGCTGTAGCGCCAGTAATGAATGAATGAATACAATGTGGGAGAAATATTGGCCTCAAGATTCTAGATTCTAATCTTTTGCATTTTCCAGCACCTTATCAAATTCAAGATGATGTCGATTATTGTTATCTACGCAAACGCCTACAAAACATTGTGTCAGCAAGTTATAAAAGAATGTAAGTTATAAAATATTCGACGGCTACTTTTTCACTGTGCTGTTCTAACAGGGGATCATCTTACCAACCGACTATCCATCTAGTGGCTCTTCAAGTAACTTCCTGAGAGGAAATATACAAAATCCTTAACTTTCCTAAAATGTTTTCCTTTAACCTCTACAGTATTTTTTCTGGGAAGCTACGTTATTGCTCTCAGACCTCTCAGGTAACGGATGATCAAGAATAGAAGACTGTAATAAGATAGAGCAGAGGATGTCGAATTGTAGCATTCATAAAAGACACAAATATAACCCTTCACTAAATTGCTTGTAATTCAATTGCTAGATGTGTAGTGATCACATTCTGCTAGAAGATTCAAATCACTAGTAGCGGAAAGTATATCCTCCACAAGAACAGAAAGTAAACTTACAAGAATACGTTGCTGACCAGAACGAAATAGAATTGGCTTCTCTATCTTTGGAGTGAAGGGGAATTTCTTTTTATCTTCTTAGCGGGGAACTACAGCCTCTACTAAAAAGTGCAAATTGGAGATCTCTCTGTTAAGAAACAAGCCATGTTTTTGCAGATGATGATCGGTAACAGTTGCTACTGCCAATAAGCTACGAAAAGAATGATCTTTATTTTCTCAAACCATTAAGTTTTAGTGTTTCCTCATTTCACGCCCGGTTGATATCCCAAAAGAATGTCAAAATTCTCCGGCAGTGACCTTTGCTTTAAACGGTAATTTGGGGAGGGGGGGAAATAACTGAATCAAATTTGTATTATTTGGTATATCAAGGGAGTACAGAATGTAAGTAAAAATAGTGATAAACACTGTATAAAAAGTCGACTACAGAAAAAGAATCTTAAAAGAAAATATTTGCTAATACGTTAATGCGGTAGGTTGTATTTATGGGTTCAAAGAAATGCAGAAAGAAAGATATCTGATTATAAGAAGTGAACATCATTCCAGAACTGGATTTTACAGAAATAGTCTATTTTTAAAAATAACATAAAATAGAATCTCTTTGCAAATTATAGAAAAAGTTTTTAATTCATCTACTATATCTTAGTTGAACTGTGTTAAGGACATAGTCTAGTCCCACTGTAATCTCCGGTGTTGATGGCCTAAGGTATCTGATATAGTGGAATTGGATATCCAATATAAACATGAAATGATTCTGGAGATGTTGATGATGATGATGTTGTTGATGATAATGAGTGCGCGGTAGAGAAACGATGATGAAAATGAAGGAGAGAAGAGAAGAGGATGGAGATATGCTGCTGCCAGCCCTAACTCTGTCAGCCAATGTCAGAGTCGGTTAAATGTCCGACGGTAATAAAGATATCAAAGGCAGTTCAGGCCGCAACTACCTTTATATATTATATATATATATATTTTACTAGAGGAAGGGAAATATATGAGGAGCATGGTAATATAAAAGATCACTTTGACTCTTCTTCTATGTGGCCGGGACATCACGGATGCTGTAGAGCCAGTTTTAAAAGTTTCTGCCGCAAAGTAATAAACCACTATAAAAGTGATATCCACTAGCCCGTCTGCCTGCTTCTATTTTTTTTTTTTTATACCTTTTACGAGCAAATTGTCATTAGTTGTAGAATAATGGTTGTAAAAAATGCACAAAATAATAAACTGCGCCTAGTAGATTTCTTAAATTAAGTATTTAAGCCCATAAGAGCTGGGCCCTAATGGAGATTATTGTTCTCTGATTAGACTAGGTGTCCAGGAAAAGATAGAAAGGTTTCTTTCTTTCAGTTATATGACCTTCTACTTGAGCAAGACCTTTACTTATGAGCAAGTTTAGTTCGAGCTATATGTACAGAATTTCCCTCTTTCTAGTTGCAAAAGTCTTCAACACTCAGTTCGTAAAAAGTAAACCGAACTGTAACCCTTCTATTTAGTGTAGATTTCAAAAATTTGTAACAAGACAAAACGTTTTGCCCCCGATAAATATTGGTATAAACATGAAGCGCCCTAGCGCGGGGCGGTCGAATTTATTAAACTTTCTTTCGTTACATTTTTAAATCGATGCAAACGTTAAAAAGGCGTCTTAGGATATACCTACAGAATACAGCGCTTAACTTTTCATTGACTATATTGAAGCACATTTTTCAATCAAATAATAGTTATTTATAGATATAGAGAATAAAGAGCGATATTTACAAACGAGCGCAAGCGATGTAGTAAAAGGAGTGTGTTAAATATTATATTTATTATACGACACTTACAACTATTTTAAAAAGATAGTAAAAACCTAAGCCGGTAACCCATAAAAGAATTAAAAGGGGAAATGATACCTTCGGAAAAGTTGTAGAACATTAGGTTAAATTGAGGCAAAAATATATTATGTTTTCTCATATTTAATTAATTGTTAAATTGACTTTAAAATTAAAAAAAAAAAAAATCATTAATTTAGAAATTACTATTTTACTCAATTTTTATTATTATATTTTTCCAAATCATTATAACAATTCGTCCAAATCTAAAAATTTGTTTATTTGAAAAATGACAACATAGATTTTACTTCCTTCTTATGCCTGGTAAGAGGAAGTATTGCGATCGTGTCAAAAATTTTCTAAATTGAGTTTTCACCGGAAATACATGTTTTGAGGTCTCCTGAGAACGAAAAATATGTCTTTAACGAATTGTGTGGTGTGTGTGTGTGTGTGTGTGTGTATGTATTGTTTATATCATAATATCTCAAAGAAGTAAGCTCAAACTTGATATTCCGTTTACGTACTACCATCATATTAGACACGAAAATTATAAGCAAAAACCATTAACCGGAAGTGGGACTTACAGAATGTTTTTTGTTTCAGTTTTTCGTGATTTTCTCCAATTTTCTTATACTTCTACATACATAAATACCGATCAAGTTTATTAAGAACATTTTCCCGGGAAAACTGATTTGTTAGAGGGTTCTGGGAAAACAATAACATTAAGCTTCCATATAAAATACCACTTCAGTACAATGTATGATTCTACCACCTGTACATAATATTAATATAAATTAGGCATGGCTAGAATTTCAATTTTGAAGAAAATTGGATAACCCTGAAGTGCAAATTTATAGTTTATTTTTGATATATTCTCGAAAACGTATGTAAAGATATATTACCTAGAAAAACACCTAGATTTTTTTTGCATCTTTTTATAAAAAAAATTTATTGCGCAATTTGATAATTCATAAAATACCTATAAAGGGAAAATTAGTAAAAAACCCTAGATTTTTCATAGAAATAATGAGCTATAAATAATTAGCCAATCACAGTGTAGAAATAAAGGTATCAAATGTGGGCGTGGTCAACATGATAATTCTAAATTTCTAATTGGCCTAACATACACCCACATTTGACACCTTCACTTCACCACTGTGACTGGCTAATTATTTATAGCTCATTATTTTTATGAAAAATCTAGTTGAGATTTTTTTTACTAATTTTTCCTTCGTAGGTATTTTATAAATTAACAAATTGTGCAATAAAATTTTCTACAAAAAAAAAAAATGCATAAAATAATGTTATTTTTAACATAGTATTTATTGTTTTATAAAATTAATGTAAGTTACAAAGACATAATTCAGTATTTCATGCTATTGTTGAAAAAGAAAGCAAAAGAGAATTAGGCAGAAATGCAAGAATCCGCCATTTTGTATTTCGCCGTTTATACTAATCTGACAAAATAAAATTGATGTTAAACACCCACAATAATTTCTCCAAGGAATTTATAATTTTCAGTTGAAAAACTATTCTTAGACCTGGAGTTTTTAGCTATTCATTATATTAATTTTATGTATTTGGCACAGTCCACAAAGTATTGAAAGATTACTTATAAAGATGAAAATCTTACGCATGGCTAATTCAATCAAAATCTAGTTTCTCGCAACAACATAAAAGAAATAATCAAACTAATTATTAATGCAACTAAACAAATAGATTATAACAAGAAGAAGCGTTATATATTTGATTTCGATGAATTAGACACTATGTAAGTATGTAAACTGGAGTAAGAGAAAGTATTGTGAGTGTGTCACACAGATTTTTTTTATATTCTTTTAATTAAGAACCAATTTAATACGGTTGTAGAAAAAAATCTAATACGCGTGTAAGAGCGCAATCCGGGTCGAAATCTTATTATTTGATTTACATGGTGTATGCTAAAGTTAACTACGAGTTTTCGATTTTCTTGTTATTTTGTTCATACAAACAAACATACGAACAGATCTAAATATACATACTCGTAAAAAAAATCACATATTTAGTACTCAGGGAACCTCAAAACAGGTGTTTCTGATGTAAATTGAATTTCAAAAATTTAACACGTTCGCAATGCTTATCTCTTCCTGCTGCGAGCGAAAGTAAAAAAATCCAATATGAAGAACTAAATGAAGTAGAAAGAAACAAATACCAGGAAACATGATATCGATTTGCAATCAATAGAACAGTAAAACACGTATCTTATTGGTGAAAGGAAATAAGTAATATTTACGAATTATATAACTTAATATTGCAAACGTTTCTATTAGATTAATATTCATTTAAAAAAAATTTAAATGGTAAATGAAACGTCAATAAATAATACTTTTATAATTTTGTTAATTATTTACAAAAAGAAAATACTCTTCACATGAAATTGAAGAGTATAAATTAATATTAGTAACCGTAACAGTTCAAAATTTGTGTTTGTAGTATAAAAGTAATTATTTTACGCATTTTATTAATCATAAAAAGTAATACATTTGGAGGATCATATTATCTTCAAGACAATTGTCCAAAAAGTATCGTTGGAAAATATTTGTCTGGACTTCGAAAAGATCTTCGCCTTAGCCAGATCGTCGTTTATATTTGTCAGATAATAAAAATCTTGAGTGGAAAATTCACACGACTTAATTCTACTCAAATTTCCAAAAATTCATAGAAAGAAATTTTAATAATTTTCATAATTTGAAAAATCCAAATTTTTACAATATAATAGCACGTGGAGAGTAGTATCCATAAGAACAGTATAAATATATAGATGATGGAAGGAGGGGAGGATTTTTACCCATCTACTTGACAGGTACACTTCACAACTTAATTTTGGAACCTGTAGGCGGAGTCAAATGACGTCACTAGAAATCTATGGTAATGGGCGGAGCTTAACAGCCGTTTAGGTGCCAGAACTAAGTTGCCGAGCTATAGAGAAGTAATAATTATATTGTGGCCCAGCAGAGCGTACCAAAAACACTAAACCAAGTGCATATAACAATTTTTTAAATTTAACGCCTGGTAAGCATACTTCACCAAGCTTAAAGAAAATCGTTATAAAAGTTTTTCGAAAAAATGCCAATTCACTCAAAAACCTATTCTGGAAAGTCTCACTTCTGGATAACCGATTTTCTTCAAATTTGGAATTCTACAAATGCTTTCTATAGTACATTATTATTTCAAAGTCAGTAGAACTTTACTTTACATTGATGTGGTACTTTAGAAAAAACATTAACGTTACCCAGAACACCAAAAAATCCATTTCCCAGGGGAAATGTTTCAAATAAAAGTGGTAAGTATTCTTTCTTTACTGTAGATGTCATAAGAAATTTAAAAAAAATCGTTGGAGTCATTTTCGAGAAAATTCTCGATAAATGGAAGAAAAAAAACCTTTAGTAAAGACGCACTACTGCTTGATGAATTTTGTTCAAAATATTCCAGACGCACTATTACCTAACGGAATATTTCATTTTTAACCTATTACCTAAACGGAATTATACGCGATTTTTCGTTTTTTAGATATTTTGTTCATAGAATGGTGTAATGTTGATGTTGCATGAAGAAATGTGACAAGTTAGAACTCTTGACAAGTAGCGTGGCCAGGCGAGGTGAACCTTTAAGTTTGAGATTGATTAAGCGACGGATTGTTACTCATTAATGTAAAGTTGGAGACTAACTTCTTCAAAGTAGAATTTCTAATTCACTGAAAGCCTTTTAGATGGCCAGCTTATTATTCACTTTCTGTTACTGCTAGAGACAGCTTCTAAGTGAGAGATTGGCTGCCAAAATTGAAACCCATTCGCCAATACACTGCAGTGGGCGTGACAGAGAATGTAGTGCGTGGTTGAAGTGCGCTTGGTATGTGTGATGGATGTAAGAAATTATATCTATTTTATGAGTTCTTGAAGAAAATTATGAGAAAAATGCAAGCTCGTTGGCAAAGAGGGTAACCCAGGTAGAGGAATACAGTTACAGGAAGACTTCATGAACCTTGTTAGCATTGTCTACTCCTTCTTCTCACAGGGGAGGATTTGAGCGAACAATTAGAGGGCATTCTTTCAAGACAGTCTGAATTAGACATTCTACCAGTTAACATTAGTGCAGGTTTAAGTTAAATCAATCTAGCTATCTTCAGTATACTTATAAGCATATTATTGTGATATTGTAAAAATTAAATTCTTTTAGAGAATAATATAATTATTTTAAAAACATGGTGCTCTCTTGATTATTTCTAATACTTCTCTTTTAAACATATATACTCACAAGCGCTTTACAAAACAAGCCACTACAAGCTACACTACAAACATACAATACATCCACACCAATTACATTTCATATGCGACGGTGGCGCCTTGGTGCGATTGCTAATGCAACTACTGTGTCCAGCTTTTTTGTGGCTAATATACCGACTGTAAGGACACATTGCTCTTCAAGCAATTCAAAATAACCATCACTACCAATCTACATTCATCACTCCACTCTCTATATCACTCTTCGTTCGGTCACTCCACCCTTTATACACTCTTCTCTTCACTAACGAAATTGTAAAATTAAATTGCGAGTAAAGTGTCATTTCCTGCTTTCATCATTTCACCAATCTTGCTTCAATTACACAGTAAGAGAAAGTCGTGCGAATTTTTCACATCAGATATTTTTTTATTTATTTATTTATTTATTTACATATACTCACTATTTCTTATTAAATATATGTAACGATCTAAATAATGTAAAATTATTCTCGAAAACGAAAAAACAACAGTGCAGACAGTTAAACATTATTTAAAGCATAAAATAGACATTAATACCACATAAATAAACGTATGAAATATTCTATTTCCACATGCTAGTAACATGCTACATATGAAAATTAAGTAGATTATAGTGAGGGCTTTACTTAGAACAGATATTTAAATAAGCACACGCACAAGTTGATTGCAATACCTGTACAAAGTAGCGGATAAAAACTAAAGAAGGGCAAAGTAATTTTACTAAAGTGATCCCATAAGATTGGTGGGTGCACTAGCAACTAGTTTGGATTCTCAACTCTAATTGACTGCAATACCATACTATAATGATCAAGTACAATCATTACGAACTGTCCCGCTAATGAATGGGGCTCCCATCCAAGCTGCAATGCTCATTGTGAACATAATTCATCTGATTGGTTTATTTAGATTCAAATTGTATTGCGTCTACCAGAGTTTTCTCTCTCACTCTTTCTGTTACTCTTCTATTCTAATCGCACTTCCATAAAAGAAAATCAGTTCTTCGTAACTTGTCTCAATTCTCATCGCAATTGTATATTTCAAAGCCTAACAAGATCTGAATAAAAATTCAGCTATAATAGGAAGTGCGCTCGTGTAAAATTTTTGGAATTAAGTTTTTCACCGGAAATACATGTGTTTAGGTCCTCTGGAAACAAACAAAAATAAGAAGATATTTTTATCGAATGAGGTATGTGTTTATTATGGGTCACATACTATTGACTTTTTGCACTATTTTAGCCGTACTTCATAAGGAGAGAAGAGTTTGTAGAGGGTAGACTAACCGAGCGAAGAATGGTGATGTGGGGGGATGTGATATTCTTGAAGTCTGATGCTTGGAGCCATATGGCTAGTTAGAGCTCTTGCTTGTTCTAACGGCAGATCAGCTCGAGTGTTAGCTTGATGAGCCTTCAAATTTCCACAGATCTCCGGCTTTTTATTCCTATATCTCCTCGATCTGATGGAAGTTACAGACAGCTTAATGGATTCATTATTGCTGTCCAATGGCGCCCTAGTATGGCTGCTAGTGGAACTATTGAGTCAGATTTTGTGTAGCGAATTTGCTGGTTTGATTCTATTACATATGTTGCTTTTAGATACAAATAATGGATACGATAATTTCGTTTTAAATTATTGTACGTTCTAAATTATTATAATTTCGTTCTTTGCGATTTTCTTAAAAAACGATCTTAATGATTTTCTTTTTACATATGTAGTACACTTACTATTCTATGAAATTTCTACTCTAAAATTTCATATAACTTTACCAGTAAAGTGATCCTGTTTTCGATTGAAGTCTCACCCGCTATTACCAATAAAAAGAACAAGGTAATAAATTGGTTGAAATCATAAATATTGTTATGCATTTTATATAATCGGAAATATCGATATAATCAATTGTAGTTTCAAAACAGTAAAACTAATTTAAAACTAACTCCGCTTAAACTTGTTATCTTATAATTTTTCAACTACAGATTAGCTGTCTTAGATTTTAATTACTGATTTATCAGAATAGTAAAAAAAAAAAATGAAATTAAATAAATACGAAAAAAAAAATGATGGTCCATCAATTAAACAGTGTTGATTACATCTAAAATATAAAGTTTCAAAATGAATAATTTAGTTTTTATCTGTGAGGGGGTAGGGAGGCTGAACAAGAAATGAACAGGTTAATTAAAATTAAGTGTATAATTTATTTGAAATATTAATAAATTAATATTCAAAAACGTGCCCTGCAAATTAAACACTTTTGAACTACTGTTGGAGCCATTTTTTTTTTAATTTATGTTTGTAAAAAAAAATTTCCCCTCCAAAAAAAAGAAGAAAAAATCACAGGATAAAAAGTCACAGCGCATCTAGCACAAAAAGGTTCGATCGAAATCCATCAACCAGAAGCTTCAAATTTTTTGGCAATTCTTGCGAAAATGGTTTCAACGTTTTTCTCCAAGCTTTTACATACTTAAGTGCCTATCACTTTAATTTGAATCATTTTTGTTTTTTAAGTTGATTTTTGGGAATGTCTTTTACGTTAATAAGGTGTTCTCGAAAATGGTAACTTCAGTATATGCTTTTTCACTAAAACTTATGCCCCTCCCCCCTACCAAAAAAACAAGTATAATTCCCATCCCTACAATGTTGTATAGTTTACATTTATAGTTTTAGTAAAAATTGCAATTTATAGTCTGAAGGAAATTTTTCAATTAGCATTATAGTAACTAACAACAGCAATAGAAAAGTCGTGTGACGAGGTTTTTCCAGCAGATTTTCCGCACTCAGTATTTCCAATAAAAATTCAATTATGAACATCTGACACTATTATTATAACTTCAAATCTTATAAGGAGGAAGTGAATCTAAACAAACAATGTAAGTTCGTGATTTGAGGTCCACAAAAATCGAAAATAGCTAAACTGTTTACATGCTGAAAGCGTACTATCAATCTATATGTTCTATATTTTAGAACCTAGAAGATTTTACTCTTCCTGAATTACAAAAAAAGTAAAAACAAGATGTGCTGTTTATAAAATATTTGAGATAATAAAACACCCTAGGGGGAAGGAATTATTAGCTCAGTGGTAGCGTGGTATGGATTCCCAAGTTCCTGATTTGAGTCCAGTGCTACCCTTAGATTTTTTTTTATCCGGTGATGGACAGTGTTGTCTGTAACGAGAGAACACTGTCCGGAGGCCGGCAGTGTACTGAACAAGCTTCGGGCGCTAATGACCATCTCGTAGATTGTTGAGACGCGCCTTACATTAAAAAAATAATAAAATAAAATAACGTAAAATAAAGAAGTCGTTCTAAAAGTTCTTTTTTTTCTTCCAAAATATTAATGGAGTGATTTCTTTTTAATAAAATATGCGAGTCTTCAAACAGTACGTGATGGGCACTTAACAGGGGAGAAAGCGATCAAATTAGTCTGTGTCAGGACTGGTTTCTTTCATTAATGCTCTTTGTAGCTCTACTCCAGCTCAATATCCACAGACCATATCCCTCTCTTTCTATCTCACCCATTCAGTCTCTCTTGCTCTCTCGTTCACTTAGAAACCAACAGACACGTACCCATAATTCACTTCCCTATAATTTCAACTATCGATTATTAGCCTCAATATAATTCAATCATCCATATATGTATATACATTTCTTTCAAATTATTCAAAGTAATCGTCTGAATTAAACTTTAATAGTAGATCTGAATTAAAAAAATAAAAGCTTTTAAATAAAGCAGTTTTAAGCAATGAAAAGAGACGAATATGATAATTAGAAAAAATGTGGCCGAGAATGGGGTTAATTTTGCTTGTAGCTTTCTTGATATTTTTCGGAGCAAAATTCCGAGTATCTTGGCATTTATGTAGTATTATTTGGATACAATCATTAATTTTTTATATTAAACAAGCGAGTAAAGAAGCACTTTTTTTTCTACACACAAACACGTACACACACAAAAAACACGCCCAGCCCGAAAGTTGTAAATTAGTTTATTGTTACGTAAAAAATATTTTCTATAATGGAAACATCCATTCAGTAAAGCGGTATTTTTTCAGATGAAGAATTTGGACACATAATTTACTGTCGGATACCATGGTGATAACCAAAAGGGTATATCAAGGTTATGATTTTTCTGTTTTTGATCTAAGCTATTCACACACTCACACCTGAGTACACGGACTCAGGGGACTTCAAAAAGTCCGGGGGAAAGGCAGATATCGAAAATTTCAAACGATCACAGTACGCTTCCTCTTACCAAGCAGTAAGAGAAAGTAAAAAGGGGATTTAGGTAGTGTTGGTAATCGTATTTTCCTATTTAGGATTAGCCTCTTTATGGAATTTTCTAGATCAAATTAATGAGGATAAAATCAAATTCTTTTTTTTTTTTTGTTTGTTTGTTTGTACAAGATTTGATTTAAACAAGACTTGATTTATATTAATAAAATCTCTAGCCTTTTTCTATGAAAGGTGGGACCAGTTCTAAAAAAGAAATACTCGAAAAAATGATTCAACTGAAATTACAAACACTTTTCAAAACATTTTTTAATATAGTTAAATATTAAAAATGAATTAAGGTTGGTGAAGTGATCACATCACACTTTATGAAAACAATTTATTACATGGTTAGTTAACTTGTCAGAAGAGAGTGTACAATTAGATGAAGCACCGAGCGTGGGGTGAAATATGTATGGAATCATACAGGACTTTTATAATAAAAAAGAAGTAAGGTAGTGAAGCCAAGTGTTTTACATACATATATCAGGTATGTAATGTATATGTATGTACGTTTGTCTGTCTGACCGATGATGATTAGAACAGTAAAGCGAGCGGCAAAATGATTCCACGTCACACATTGTTGCATCTTGTGTTATGTTACGTACATGGGGGAAATAGTGGCGGCAACTTTGTGCATCATAGTGCGTGCAAAAATTATGCGGAACTAGACCGGAAAATAAATAAATCAACAATTTCAATGTGATTGTTTGTGTGGAATTCTTTTTTTGAGTGTTATTATTAAAGAGTAATATGAGTTTCTTACTCAATTTTAAAGAAGCCAAAGCAGTGGAGTAAAAGACACATGGATGAGAGACAAGGCGGACGACACGAACAGACTGGACTAGCTCTGGAAATAGAAAGAAGTTCACTACTGTCAGACAGTTGTAGTATTAGGAGTACAGTTTCAACGTAGAGCTACACCCGTTACCTAAAAGGTGGTGCCCTTCATAACTCTAGCAGAGTATGAAATGGCCGTACATTATAAAGCTTTATAAATCCATAAAGTTTTTTATTTCATTTAGTTTATACATTAAATTAATAAATTTATTATTAATTTAATAAAGAAAACCTAGTGATCATTAAAAAGGAAATTCTTAATTCAAATAACTCTTAATTATTTAATTTAAATTTGAAAACGTATTTCAAAAGGTCTTTGAGAAACATTAATTTCCGGTTAATTCAGATTTATAAATTGAGAAATTGAATTCATTGAAAATTAAATTAAACAAACAAGAACTGATGGATTACATTTAGTCAAAATTAAACATTTGCATAAATTAAACATTATCCAAATAAAATTCAGTAAACAAAGGTGTACTTTTAATTTCCTATAGTAAGTAAAACATTATTTTTAATTCAACAGGATGATGTTTTATAAATTAAACAACTTTTAAGGTTTGTATAAAATTAAATATTTGTTTTTAACAATGTTAAAAGCAATATAAGAACTAAATTAAATACCATAAAACACTAAAACTACACTACCCTGACGTTAACTGGAACCAATTTCAATACAAACTTCCTTTTTCAGTGGATTTCTTTCTCTAATTGTTTAATTATATCTTCTTACATGCTTTTACACCCTGCGTGAACATACGGCTTTCACTTAGTGAAGTTTTTTGCGGCTTTTCCATCTTTTCCTCTTTTTATTTTTTTTGTAATGCCGAACTCCACAGCACAGCACTGGGTGCAACATTCTTGTGGCCTTTCTTGCTTCCCCAATCCGTCTCCATATCTCAAACTTCGAACCTCCATTCCTATCCAGCATCAATCCTAAGTCTGTGAATTCCCTAGCTAACCCACCACCAAAAAAATAAAAAAGTAGTAACGTTACACTTTCGGTTGAAGGATATCGACTGGAAACCTTTCCTATCGATTATCTGAGTGATTTCCATAAAGGTAGACCAAGTTGAGCTTCCTAGATCTATTCATCCTGGCTCATCAATATCTCTGATGCGTGGAACCCGCACAACTTATGTCGCTCTTGTTTGGATATCACGTATCTACCAGTTTTGTATTTTTTTAAATTTTTTTATTTGATTGGACTAATTTAATTTTATTAATCTTGTAAGAAAGAGTAATATTTTTGAACTGATATTTATTTATTTTTTTCTTATGAAGCTTTTAAGTCGTTAAGTTAAGGACTTTGTTCGGAACAGGAAATCTTAAAAATAGTTTTGGCTGTTTTCCCCCTTAAGGTTTTTGTCCGGCTTGTTTGATGAATTTCAAGTGCAATAGAACCGTGTCTGGATTTTTCAGATTTTTGGCTCGGGTATTGAAGCTATTGTTTTTCTTTGGGCTAGCTATATGGGGCCCGGTGGGATTTTGGAGAATATAGATTTGGTTCCTTCCTATAGACGGATAAGTTTTAAAATTTTCCAGTAACTATTATCCGATAACCAAATACGTGCTTTCTTGTCCATGATCAATATCTCTGATGCGTGGAATCCGCACAAATCGTGTCGCTCTTGTTTCGATATCACGTAACTGTCAGTTTTGTATTTTTTTATTTTATTTGATGGAATTAATTTAATTTGATTAATCTTGGAAGAAAGAGTAATATTTTGGAACTGATATATATGTACATGTTCTTAATTCGCTCCTATCATATTCTTTCACACATGCAGATACAGCCAAACATACGGCCCAACAATCACAAGAGAAATCACAAGAAATTAGAAAAGAAGGAAAGATCTAGTTACTCCCAGAACTTCTTTTGGACGTGCTGTTTCACGGAAGAACGCAGGTGAAAGCGGTCGTCCACCTGTCTGTAACGAAGTATATAGACGACTAGTTGGTAGCTTCTCCCTGCAGAAGCACCTGCTTAAATATCTCCCGCTTGGCATTCACTCGATCTATGAAATATTTTGTAAAATAGATCTTCTATTTTTTAAACTTAGCCCATCTGCTATCATCTATCAACTAGCTTTATGTAACTATATAAGATTAGTATTGAGAATGTAAGAGTGTTTGTTTGTGTGTGTGTGTGTGTTAGAGAGAGAGAGAGAGTAATGAGTGGAACCACCCTTCACTACAGATGATTAGTTAAGTTACGCAATTTAAATACAATTTAATAAAACATCTGGCTAAATAGAATATAATATTTCTTGGAACTTCTAAAGCCTCAATAATTAATTATCAGTGTTAATATTGTTCTGTCCCTTCTCTTTGAAATAAATTATACAAGTATTAGACTTGTATTTTTATATGGGTAATGGAAGAGATTAATTTCTATTTAGCTTCACAGATATAACTGGCGTCAAGAAGTGGAATCTTGGGCCGAGTTCTGGTATTCCAATGGTTGCTGTAATGTTTGGACGGCCTGGAGTATGGGTGTTAGATTCGTTGCAAGAACAGAGGTAGAGGTTTTGCCCAAGATCCTACTGCCTATAAGTTGAGTAGAGTAGAGTATGGGAGTGGTTAGTAGTCGACAGGGCGTTAACTGTTTGAGAAGGGAGAAATATTATGTCCCTTCACACATAACTCCAATGACATAACAATATTAGCATCACTCAACCAATTACTTCAGGCTAGCTTGTGAGTCACTTTTGGAGCTTTTATATACACTTATGTATAAAATATCTCAAGAATAATATGTACATTATAAATTTAAAGATACTGACCCCTTCCAAAACCGCTCCTTTCTATTGCACTTCTGCAATGCATTCATTAATGCGTTGGAACAAACAATATTACTTAACTGAATCATCATAATGCCAATCTACATTTTTATTCTACAAAAAAGCTGTAAGGGCCATGAAGACTTTTGACTTCTCTCACAATAGAACTCCAGTCGTCTAAAATCTCGGGCCTTAGCTGGCCATCTTGGATTCTCCTAAGTTGCTCCATCACGTCTTGAACCATCTCATTCTTTGTCTACTTTTTACTCTTCTATCACCTAGGTGATCATCCATTGCTTTCTTGGCCATTCTCTCTTCCTCCATATGTGCATTGTGCTCTAGCCATCGCAGTCCATTTTCTTTCACTACTGCCAATAAATCAGGCTGACCGTAGTAATGCATTGGTACTTCTTCTTCAGAAGTCACCGTTCCTTACCAGTCCAATCTACTTTTCTCAATATCTTTCTTTTCTAGGTGTTTATCTTATCCTTTTCTCCTGTGCTTTCGCCAATATCTAATCCCCCCCCCCCACACACACATGCATACACCCGCTGAAGACATCTTTTCTTGTTTAGAGGATGTATTTCCTGAAGACAAGTATTTCCGGTGAAAACACAATTTCAAAACTTTGATAGGATCGTAATACTTTTTTTTACTTAGGAGTAAGAGAAAGTAAAAACCGTTATATCCATTTGCAAGAAAAATCACGAAAAAATGAAAAACGAAATATTACACATTTAGTTAAATGGATTCTAATCGAAGTCTTCACGACAGATCCAGCTAAAGATAATCAACGGAATTGTAAGTTGGAACTTCTTTCGATTTTTTTTTTTTGTTTCTATTTTTGAGACATTTAGTTCATAACTTCAATTCACTGAAAACATTTCTTTTTTCGCATCCGGGAGATCTCAAAATATTTCTGGTGAAAAGTCAATTTTGAAAATTTAACACCATCACAATATTTCCGCTCTTACAACAGTAAGAGAAATAAAAATTTAAAAAAAGAAGAAAGGTCTGTTTTGTTGTTTTTTTTTTAGTAGCTAAAACTTTAAAAAAATAAATCACAATTTATGAGGTTAATATTGAGCTGTAGGCTATTAATATTGAAGTTTATGTTATAATATTTATGAACCACCAGAAGGAGGACGAGGTGAGAGAGTGGAAGACAGAGAGGAAGAAAGCACCGAGACGGCTGTCATTATGGTCAGGACACACCAGAATGAGCTCCTTCAAGATTTTAGTTGCCTGTCGCTTTAGGCTTCCTTTTAACCATAAAGAACCAAAAGAACCATTTTTATCGGTTTTCTCTTTTAGCCCAGTCTTCTTTTCACATTCCATTTTCCCTTCTAACTCTCAAGAGTATTCGTTTAGCTGTTCATTCATAATCGTGACCAGTCTACTCATTTATTCTCTCTCTCTCTCAGACCTTTAACAACAAACACTTCCTTCCTTTCAAATAGATAGATAATCAAGTTCCAAAGTTCTCTATATAGGAATCTCTCCGCTCTCTTTCCCTTCCCATTTCCAATAAAACTCCCGTGAAATTATTATTATAATTCCTCCTATTATTCTTTATGGACAATTATTATACAAAAGAATTTCTAATAATAAGTTCTTATTTTATTTTGGTTACTCCAGATCTTCTTCTTCTTGATTCGACTGCATTTCCAGGTATCACAACGGTACAATACAATACATATTGAATTGGAAAATAGAAAAAATCATTTATCACCTTCCCTGACAATAAAAATTAATGAAGATTAGTTATTTCGTCATCATCCACCATAACCTCCAGTTCTTTGTTTTCTTGTTTACCATTTTTACCTGCACCACTGTTTTATTGAGTGGCGCGGCTGTGAAATATCAGTCCTCTGTATTGTATGCTAGAGGTATGCACTGCCACACAAAGAGAGAGATTCAGCAGGTGGTTTATAACATTACTATTAAAAAAAAAAACAACAACAAAAACTGAAAATCTTAAATGGGAATGGTGTATTGTAATGAACCGTGAAATTTCTAACGGTAAATATTCTTTCTTTAAAAATGATGCCCTGTGAAGGTGAGATTCTTTTTTGAAAGGGATTTAAATAAGTTTTAAGTAACGAATATAAAGTCAAAGAAACTGATGATTTCTTCCAGAAAAGAATTAGGAAAAAGTACGAGTAATATATCTTTACAATATCCCAACTTTAAGATTAGAATAAACAGTATGAGGGTTGCGCCGCAGGATTAATTATCTTTATTTATCAAAATTAAGAAAAATAATTTAAACGAAAAATTTGGAACCCAAACTTTCAGAATTTTAAATAAATTGCATTGTTTAAACCTAAAGTAATATAAATAAATACGACCCTTAAAAATATATATATATATTATGGAGAATTCCAAAGATAATTAAGTCATCTATTATTTCAAGAAAAAGGGAAGGGGTGGGGAGATAAAAGAAACAATTGCATATAAAGCCATTAAGGGGAAGGGAGACAAACTATAAATCCACACACTAAGTAGTAGAGATCTTTTGCTACGTTTTTAGTAATGTATCGATTAAGCGCGTTTAGGTGCAAGAGCCTCGGTCGTAGAAGATCTATAGTTTACACAGTCAACTCACGTATATGTTACGTCAAAAAGGTTTACCGTAGAAGATCTCGTTCTCTCCCGCTCTCTCTTTGTCACTCTATGAAACACCGAAGTGGTGGAAGGACCGGGGTGATGTTAGAGAAGAGGAAACTATAGTCGATAGATAAGTTGCGAGAATTTTAGTAATAAGATATAGCGGAGAGAGGATAGAGAAAGACCTAACAAGGCTCACTCTGTACACTGAGAATGGAACTACCACAGCGTAGCGCAGACAATAACCAAGCAGTGTTAGTTACCTCCTACTATGTTCTACTCTCCTGTCACTGACAACCCGTCAGAGTATTGTTCAACCAGATTTTTAAATACTTCTTAACCCTAATATTTTTAATAGATAAAAAAAAGTATCTATATCACAAACTCTTCCAATATTCCTTTACAATAGTTGACTTTTTTTTCTTAAACTTGTAACTTCTTCAACAAAAATATAATACATATTATATAACCTAACCTAACCTCAAAAAGAAACCAAGATCTACTTGGCTAGGAGCTGTGTTAGTTCTTCCACTACTCACTGACAGCAACACTGAGCCGACTTTTTATAGATGGATTTACCCACTCATACATATATACTAACTTAACTCTCACTCCCTCCCACTCAGTGGGACTTGTGGAGGGGAGACAGCGCCAAGAGAGAAGAATAAAAATTATTTTTCTATACACTATCCCCACCAAAAGAGACACGAACGACTTCTGTTTTGCCGCCCGCATGTATTCCGCTGGTCATGTGATGAAGTTAAGTTACTACTCCTTGTACAAAGAGAAGTAGTACCTTCTATTGTAAGATGTCTATCCTCCCACCTTCTACACCACTAGAATCTCATTCTCTCTTTCTCAATCCATTCCCTCTTTCTGCTGCATTGTTACCCTCACAGTTATGAGACTCAAATACAAGTATAAACCTCATATCTGCCCTAATTATTATTAGCTAATGTTTTCAGAATCACTCCTAATTTAAAATCAAAGCTGAAACATACCGTATGTAAGCGTATGTGGACCTATAGAAATATAAATAAATTATTTTCTACAAAAGTTGAATAATGCGATTATTTTATTAAAAAAATTTATGAATATAATTATACTTCTTATCTATGGTGAGTTTTTTACTCACAAGTGATTGAAAGTGATCACAATGTTTTGCATTGCAAATTAAACAAATTTTATGGTTTGAATGAAATTGCTAAAAACATATCTAGCAATGTGGTGTTCGTTAAGACCGCTGTATTTGATGTTGTAAAATGGATGTTGAGGTTCGGTCACAAAAAAAAAAACCTCTTTTTTCAAATTTGCACGACGTTTCGGCAAATTTATTGCCTTCTTCAGTGTAAAAGTTAGCCTCACCTCCTTTGCTAAGGAGTTATGATAAGAGCACAGCCATAATAAGTCCCAAACAAAGTATACTCACTCCACACCACATTATTTATTTATCTCCGCAACTTAATCAAATGTTTAGTTAACATAGCAAATTTAAAGAAAATAATTTAATAAGTGGAATTGTAATTAATTGCAGTAAGAGAAAGTCGTGTGAGTGTTTCACACTAGAATTTTCGGTCATAATGTTTAACAAACAAAAAAAAAAAAAACTAGTATGGAAATAGTTCCTCATAGTTTGCCCCCTTACGAGCTTGAGGGAGAATTGGCGTGAACGTGGGGTGGGGAATGATTTCAGCCCATTCTGTGTGATTGAATGGGAGAATGATTTCAGGTATTCTATGAATTTTATATTATGGAATAAAGCGTCATAGAGATAGATTTGTAAAGAATAAAATCAAATTCATGATGTGGATCTATGTTAAAATCTTGGTGCGTCATTTTATTTTTTTTAAATAGTTATGCTTCTTGGAGGTGGCAGAGATGGAGATGTTTTCAGTGGTTTGTCTAATGGCGGGTTCATTGATGCCAATTAGATGAACATTTCAACCGAAGAATAGTGTTTTATTCTTGCTGGAGCGGTCAGCGAAAGCCCTTAACTTATTAACTTATTATCATGAAATATCAGAAGTACATAGATGTTTTTATGAGGAAAATAGTTCATTAATTCATTCCAGCCCTAGGCATACAAAAAATAGAAATAATCAAATCGATATCAAAATTGAATGTTAGATAAATGTGGTGTACACACAGTAGTTTAGCTGAAATTTAAATGGGAGATATTGCAGTTTAAGTGAATGACAATATTGTTTAAGAAGCACTGCCACAGGTTCTTGAAGATCTTTGTCCAAGAAAGTCTAGCCGGTCGGAAACTGATGCATATAAGATTCATATATGCCAATTCTATATAGATTATCATTTATACATATATAGTGTTGTACGCTGGTATGGATTCATAATTAATAGAGGAGGGAGTGATTTTATATGTGTATATATTTAAATAGAAGGAGAATGAAGTGAGAAAGAAAGATAGGAGACGGCTTAGGATGGGATCGCGCTGATTGAACTAGAAGAGATGCAAAGAGTGAAGGGGGGGAACGCCGAGTGCGCTGATTTATATAGGTGGCATGTTTTATTCATCGTTTGGTCATTAAGACCTCCATACAGTATTATATACATGATGTGTATGTGTGTGTGTGTTTTGTGCTGAAGAACACGCTGTGAAGGGAAAAGAGCCCACTATGAACGTGTTCAAGCCTAATATATGCATATCTCTTTGGCTACCGGACACATACACAAACACACACACACACACACACACACACGGATACACACGTGTTGTTTCTACACGTGGGAAAAAGATGATCGTCCATCTTTCCTATCTATATTCACTTAATTTCCACGCATTAAAAAAAAAAACAAATCTTAGAGACCCTATCAGCTTAAAAAAAAAAAAAAAAAGAAAAAACGTTTAATGCCAATTTATTGAGCGTTCATTTTAAAAACATTAATCACAGGGACTATTTAGGGGATCTCAAGAAAAAATAAATTACAAAAAAATTAAAAAAAACATTTAATGAACTATGTACATGATTTTGTTTTACTGAATTTTACTTTCTCTTACTTTCTCTTCTCTTTCTCTTCATCAACCAAAAGTGCGACGTAACAAGTTTTTTTTTTTTATTTAATTTCACGCGATTTTCTCGTAATCCGGTTAAACTTGGATTACTATTTATACATATCTATTTATACACTTATCTATTTTAATAGAATCATTAAGGATCATTAGGATCCGAAGAACCTAGTTACTCGCTACCTAGGCCAGACTAGAGAGGCAGATTATATATATAGTTCCCATATATATATATATATATATATATATTATATTTAGTTCCCCTATATATATTATATTTAGTTCCCCTATATATATTTTAGTACATAATATTGATATACATTAAAAATCATTACTAGAATTCCTGTTTTGAAGATAAGCGATGAAGTAGTAATATGAGTTTACAAAAATAAGTTATTTAGGCGATTTTTTTTTGTACTTTTCTCGAACAAGGCCATACGGATTTTCTTTTTTTTAAACTCGATATATTAAACATCAGAGATATCGATATGTTAAATGCAGATATAAATGTATAACATTGATCTGAAATATTTTTTTAGAAAAAAATAATTTTAGCGAATTCTACGAAATTTGTGATGTTAAATCTCAATGTTATGTGTGTTCAAATATTTTTGGGCACTGGCTACTGGACTGTAAGGTAATCACGGCACTTGGTGAACGGTAAGATACAGAGGGACAGTATGTGTATATATATATATATATATAAAATGTATAATTATATACGTATATATACATATATATATATAGTGGAGCTAGACATGAGAAGAACCTAGGCCTACATAGAGGTAGAGAGTTTAATATGACACTTTAGAGGGAAATCTTTTGCCCCAAGTTGTCATAGTCTACCACAAAGAATTTTCTTAAAATCAATTTTCTCTTCAAATGGTTGAAATAAAATTGATAGACCCAGCTTTGAAGTAAACATTCCTTGTTTTAAGTAAATCGATTCCATGGGAAGAACTTGTTTCAATTCTATCATCTGTTCCTCCTCACTGTTCCTTCATTCCAATCTTTCGAAATATTGTGTGGTAAGAGAGAGTTTCTTACAAAACGTATTCAAAAAGCTGTGGGACTTAAAAAAAAAAAATCTTTTAAACTAATAATTCGGCTCCTACATCGCAATAGTTGGCAATATCCGAAATGCTACTGGACATTTAATGTTTGCCCTTCTAAGGAAAAATAAAAACAAATTATATGACAAAAAAAAAAATGAACTAACGTACATATTTAAGTACTTACCTGTGTGTAAGAACAGGTGGTTCTTTAGGTTGGTGTGTTTGGAGAATCCTCGGCTGCAGATATTACATCTATACGGCCAGGATCCATTGTGAACGTACATATGGGATTTCAGGTCTCCGGGTGTTGGAAATGATTTTGAACATAACGAACATTTGTGCGGTTTTTCCTGTAACAAAAAAAACAACAAAATTATACGAATTTCAATCAGGTTATAAGAGCTACAATTTGATCAAATGGAATCGTTAGTCCTAAAAAATCAAAACTTTCGAGAAATCTGTGATAATAGTGAGTGAACAACTAATTGTAGGTATTATTAAATATATCCCAATAAATAACATAAGATAATAGTTTAAAAATTAAGTCCCGCCCGCCAGCAAAAAACTAATTAGTCTAGCTTCTTTAATCAAGAATCACTAACGCCCTCTGAAGTATCCGAAAATGGACCCATCCCATTACCTGCATCTATGAAAGGGATAGTGGTTTCCTCATTATCTTCAGTGGCCACCTCATTTGGTATTCTAAACGTTACCATCTAAACCTTCTTGTTTTTTCCTTTCTACCCAAGTAAACCACGCCTTTCACTTTATTAGGTCGTGACCTCCAAGCTAGGTATAGTTTTATTTACATCAACTCTTAAACGTTTCGACCAAGATTTTTCATTATACATGAATAACGGACTCAAAAACTGCATTAGAAAAGACCGAATTTTACATCTAACTAGATGGAATGGAAACTGGAAAACTTTTTGTGAAGCTTCCTTGATTGTGATTTTCTTGCTTTCTGTTAAAGGTTTGAAGAGAAAACCCAATTTTCTCGAAACTAGTACTTTTTTTTTTGTTGAAGAATTTGGAGAATGGTTGGATTTATTCCGACCGGTCGATGACTACAAAAAGAAGCAGGCTATGACGGAAAATGTCTCTGTTCTTTTCAGCTCTGCGGAACCAACCACCACAACAACTCTGTGCTTTTATTGTTTTTTTTTTGTACAATGTATGTAAAGTGACCATAAGCAGAGCGGGAATGTGCGCGAAAACCCGCACATATTCAGCTACCTTCTACCAATCTTCTGGACAGTGTGTAAATGTTATGCTGGCAGAATATTGTTGATTGTCAAGCTGGGAATAACTGCAAGAATACCCAGATCACTGAAGAAGTGTCTCCTTATAGAACAGAGGTGCCAGTGTTAAGTAAGTTATTGTCCCATTTAGAAGCTGAAACACGCTCAGGAACGCCCAAATCCCAGGAATAAACATGAAAACACTAATTGAAAAAAGATGTCTAAATTGAAGATTGTTTATTGTTATACCGACCGATACAGGTGAAATACAAAAGAAAAAAGAAACAAAAAAGTTACCGATGATAGTAAAAGATTACACGGTCAACCGACCATTAAGTGTATTTAGTTCTGGTTGGCGACGTTCATCAACAGAGTGTAGCAGTGTGACTACAATCCTTCTCTCAATATTATCATTATTTATTTAAGAGGTCGGCATTTTTAGTGTTCACTAGTGAGTTAATGTATAAGCGCTGTGCTCAACAAGTGTGAGAAATGTATATATTTATGTATATGCGTAAAGAATAATGTTAGTTTCCTTTCCGTTACATATTGGCACCTCTCTACACATCATACTTACAGTCTTCATTTTTAATAGTTAATAATAACGTGGGAATATATCATCTATCCATAGAGCGTATACATTTAATTGTTCATTAAGTTCTTTTATTTTTTTATTATTATTAAATTGTACAACAATTATTCTGTTTTCTATTTTAATTAATTACATCAAAAATTAATTATTTACATAATTAGAGAGAAAAGATTTTTAAAATAATAATTCATTCTAATGGAATTATATACCAGCCCCCCCCCCAAGAAGAAACTTTTATAATTTTTTTAATTAATTAACGCTTCATTGATCATTAAACTCATTTAATTCCATTTAAAGATTGGTTTGATAAGCTTCATTAGAGAAAAGAAATTTCGTGATGTACTTCCTATATCCAGGCATGGCAGGACCCAACCAAATATTTGTTAATGTATTCGTAAAATTTCGTATTTTTCCTATCGTCTTTTAATATCGAGAGACAAGAAATTTTGAGTCACCCGTATAAAATAACACTTTTACCGTGTGGGTAGGCAGACGATTAGATCATTATTATTTAATACCTTATTCCTTGTTACCCCGTAAACATTCAAGCGACTATCTCTTGCTGCTTTTATTAATACGGCAACTTAAAGTACTTAAAAAGGGCAGGTAGTAAAAGTGATTATTTATATTCTAGAAGAGAATGACAATAACATTGAACCAAGTTCATACAACATTTGAAATCTAAAGCCACAAATTCCACCGCAAGAACTGCCTCAAATCAATTTTTTTTCGAGATAATGTTTCAAATAAAGGTGATAGGTTTTTTTATATTTGTATAATTAGTGTTCCAAGTTTGAAGGAAATTGTTGTGGTGGTTAGTTTCGCAGAGCTGGAAAGCATCAGAGACATTTTCCGTGGTAGGCTGTTTCATTTTGTGGTCATCGACATTTTGTGGTCATCGACATTTTGTGGTTTCGGGCGTTAGCCCATCTTCAGGATGCGTTTGTCAGGCAGTGTGATAACACCGACTTGCACAGAGCAAATCAGTTTACACACTAGTGCAAGTCTATGTTATCACAGTGTGTGACAAACGCATCCTGAAGATGGGCGAACGCCCGAAACCGGACGATGACCACAAGATGAAACAGGCTATCACCGGAAATATCTCTGATGCTTTAAAGGAAATAGTTATAGTTTTTTTAGGAAAATTCTAGGAAAAAACTTTAAAACCTAATCTATAGGGTAAAGCTAGAGATGACGGGGGTAGGTGAGAAGCCTCTCTTATTTGCCACAAGAAGTTAGGCCAGGAGTAGAGAGATCAGAAGCGAACGTAATGCAAAATTCTTCAATTATTTTGAGCGTTCTTCTGTGTTCTACGAACATTTATACGCATCAGCTATATCTGGTGAATACCTGAATTTTCATAATGCTTGGTAAATTTTTTTTTTATATACTATATTAATTGCAATTGAAATGAATGATTTCTTTCAATTCATTAAAAGAATTTCTTGCTGTCGTTAAAGCTGGACTCATAGACATAGTGTTTACCAAGTTTCATGTCGATCAACCCATGTTACCTTCACAGAAGAGAGGTCTCCTACCTATGGTGCGTCATCTATCCTACCATAGTAAGAGAGACGGCCAAATGTATTTGTATTTTATTTCTGGAATAAATGAGAATGTCTTTATTTTGAAAAATAACGTTTTTTTGTAGATAATAGTAGTTGACATATGTTTTATAAGCATTATCTCTATATTTTGATACAGGGCATAACATTGAAATGTGCGTCATTTCTCTTAGCTCTACCTATAGTTATACTTCCGGTTAACAGATTTTTCTTCAAATTTGGAATTCTACCAATGTTCTGTTGTTTATTAATATTGTATAGATGATAGAACCGTACATTGTACCGAATTAGTACTTCAGAGGAATGCTTAACATTATTCTGCTCCTTCAGTAACACCCACAAAAATTCCATTTTTCCGGGAAAATGTTTCAAATAAAAGTAATAGATATTTATTTATAGGGATGGTACCCGAACTATAAAGAAAATCGGGAAAATCTGAGAAAATTAAAACAATTCAGTAAAATAAATCTCACTTTCTTCGGATTGATGGATTTTGATCAAAAAGCATATTGTCGCATGCAGTGATGATGATGGTACGGATAGTGTCAATTTTGAACTTTTGAGGCTTTGACCATTTTTGATTTTGAGATATTTTGTTCATTCACACACAACACACTCACAGACCATTCGATAACACACATTTTTTTTTATACTCAGAGAACTGGAAAGATGTATTGCCGGTGAAAACTTTTGAATGATTGCAATATTTTCTCTCAATAGGGAGTAAGAGAAAGTTAAAAAAAATTGATTCTGAAAGACTATAATTTTGGTGAAGATTAAACTAATTTTCTTTCCATTAGAAGTGTTGTTATAGGGGAAGTTCATTTCTATTATCTAAACGATTTCTATCGAGTGAAGAAGAAATAATGAAGAAACCATTTAAGCCATTACATAACTAAACATCGTACAAGTTACTATTGCTACAGTGTATTTAATTGTATAATATATATTGCAAAGATATTAACAAAAAAAAAAGAAAACACTCTCCAACAATTCATTGTACAAATGTGCGAACATGGCGAATGTGATGCGGGTCTAACGATGTTATAGATGTGTTTTGTATAAATAAAATTTAAAGTTGCAGTATTAGTAGGAGTTGCGCAGAAAGAGTGAGAGAGAGGAGGGTGGAGAAAAAAAGAATTAAGAACTGATGCAAGTAAAGTGCAATATTAACTGCAATTGCAATTAGTTACAACAGTTTATCTCATTTTGTTCATCGAACCCACATTTTCTGCAACTTGATTTCCAACAGAGTCTCCAATGTAGTATTGGTTTTTATAACATGCTCACAAGTTTAAATTAGATCAAATTGTTATGATATGCGTTTGTTGTTTGTTGTTATTGTTGCTGTTGTTTATGTTGTGTTTGCTGTTTAAGAATAAATAAATATGAGACGGCTATGAGAAGTGGGAATCTAGGGAGTGCAATAGGCTAACTTAGGTTTTAATAGGCGCACATGTCACCATTAATATTCCTCTCATCGCAAAATGTAATGTAGGCCAGATAGAAGTTAAATTCCGATTTAATTATCTCGTTTTGGGGTTTTTGGGGGAGGTATGGGGTTATGCTTTTCTCTAATTTACGCTATTTGAATGTATTATACGATTTTATCATCCATAGAATATTAAACAGAATTAAAAATGTTGCCAAATTTTTGAGTATGAAGTGCCACATTACTGAACAGTTTTTTTTTATAATTTTTTACGATTACCTGCATTAAAACATCAACGTGTTTTATTAAAATTGGTATAGTAACTAAACATACGGAGAACTATCACTTTTGTTGGAACAACTTATACTGAAAAATCCACTTAAGGTTAAATTCTGCCGATGTTGTACATTGAAGTCAATTAAACATCTAGTAAGAATCATATTTGAAGAGAATCATTCAATTATAATTATATAAATTGCGGTAAGAAAAATTTGTGTAACTGTTTCATACCAGATTATTGAGTAGGCCTTTTGAGTGGAATTTGAAAATATAGTCTACGGACAAAGTATTTCCTTTCTTATAAAATTTCGGAAATTGAGTTTTTACCGGCTAGATATAATTTTTGAGGTTCTCAAGGACGAACAAATATGAGTCAGAGAGTGAAATGAAAGTATATAATATACGTAAAATGAAAATATTCCAAACTTATTATTCCATTTGGGCTATACTTGGGGGTTCCGATAGGGAGTTTTTGGTAGAAATTATTTAACCGGATATATATTTTACTAAACGGATGGATTTAGAATTTGACAATTTCTTAACTTCTCTTACTTCTAGTAAATAAAAGTATTGCGATCAAATCAAATATTCGAAATTGAGTTTTCATCGGAAATACATGTTTCGAGATAAGAAAAAAAATTTAATTTTAGTGTGACGAAACGAAAAATCGCAGGAAGTTTAAACTTGATATTCTGTTTAGTAGTACCTCGCATCTGACACGAACGTAGCGGGCACAATCCTTCTACCAGAAGTCCGACTTTACTGAATGTTTTATTTTCTATTTTTCGCGAATGTGTTTGGTCAATATTATTGGGTTCTCTAACAATGTAATCATTCTCTATCTGCCTCGGTTGGTAGGAGGATAGTACTTGCAAAAATTGAAGTTTAAAGAAAAAGTGTCATTTTATACATAACTTGATATTAGGAGGAACTCGTAACAAGAGATTTTTATTATTATTATTTTTAAGGAAAAGGGCTGCCAACTATTTTCTTGAAACTTGGTATATATAGGTATGCAAAACAATACGAACGGTACTAAGGGGTGAGTGTTTAAAAATATGAGTTTATATTTTGTGTATAGTGTCCTGAAAATCAATGTTAAGGAATCGAACATCAGAGATATTTTCCGTGATGGCCTGCATCTTTTTGTGGTCATCGATGAGCCACAAACTTACCTCGCTATACCCGTATTTCCCATCTTCATGACAACACGGACACCTCTACTATGTCTGACTTTATTAAACTAAGACTGAAAAAACTACTCGCCAGAGTCAGGGCGCATCCTAACCCTCTCTGCCAATCCATTGCTGATTTTGATTCTTCACAGACCTACCGTCATAGAAGAATAAAACATATAATTAATTCATAAAATTTAATCTCTCCAATATTCAATTTTCTTTATAAACTTTATTTTTCAAATGTCACGGGGTTTTTAATCAACTTCTTTCCCCAACTAGTAGTTATATAGTAAATGTATATATTATATCTAATGATAGCTATAAGAAGGGTGCAATATAATTATATATTTGAACTTCCAAATAATCTGTGTAAATTTGTATAAATATTTGATAAATAAATGTTGTATCTATCTGATATTAAGAAGAATAAGAGGAAGTCGTATGAGTGTTTCACACGGGATTATTGTTATTATTATTTTTAAGGAAAAGGGCTACCAAGTATTTTCTTGAAACTTGGTATATATAGGTATGCAAAACAATACGAACGGTAATAAGGTGTGAGTATTTAAAAATATGAGTTTATATTTTGTGTATAGTGTCCTGAAAAACAATGTTAAGGAATCAAACATCAGAGATATTTTCCGTGATGGCCTGCTTCTTTTTGTGGCGTTCGCCCATCATCAGGATGCTTTTTGTCAAACAGTGTGATATATCACAGATTTGCATAGAGCAAATTAAGTTGATATACTCTGCTTTATAATAGCAACATAGATTTGCTCTGTGCAAATCTGTGTTATATCACACTGTTTGACAAAAAGCATCCTCATGATGGGCGAGCACCACAAAAAGAAGCAGGCTATCATGGAAAATATTCCTGATGCTTTCCAGCTCTGCGAAACCAACCACAATAATTAAGGAATCAAAGATTCCAGTGAGATACCTTAAGGGCAACAAAAAGAAAAATTCTTTTGGAAAGTCAACAACGATTCATCCTAATTCAACGAGCAGTTTAAGGCTTATTGAGTTTTTTTTTTTTTTTATACAAAGCATCAAAATAGTAAACAAAAAAAAGACGCTGTTTACATATCAGAAACTATTTTGTTCAAGAAAAAGAAAAATTGTACGGACCGCGCACTCACGTGACCGCGGTTAACTAAATGAAAGTCTTCTTAGAAGTGCACACTGGCTGGCAACGTGTAATATATAGTTAGCAGTGGTAAACTAGTAGCTAGGAAATCTCATTAACTTTAATTAAAATAAAAAAATAATAAAAAATTCTCGCCAGTGTATTTATATAGGGGATATTTATAAGTTCCAATTATCTTTACCAAACATTATTATTTCTGCTCAGTTTAACTTCATCCACATACACCATCCATTGGTAAAGAGAGAATAGTGTGTGGCAAGAAGAAGAAATAAAAGATGAAGAAGTAGAGGAACATATTCAGCCAGTTGTTACTAGGCCGGGGCAAAGCCTTGTTTGCTTCTTATGTATATATATAAATTATCCCTACTCATTTAATTTCTGGATATAACAAGTTTTCTAGTAAATTACACTAATATAAATGGGCTATAGTTAATAGTTATGACGATCTAATTTATAACTATCCTACAGAGGATTTATAATTTCAAACCAAGTATGTTTCTAAATATCATCATCATTAAATCATATTTAAAATGCTACCAACGTTTAAGGCTTCCGTTTTTTAGACTACTGCCAGCCGTAAGTTTTTAATTTTTTTTTTTTATTTATTTATTTTAATTTAATTTTTATCGTGGAAACTTTAGACGCTTTTTTTTTTGTTTTTTCATCGATTTCATACAATTTTATGGAATGCCTCAAATGTGGTTTTGTTGTGAACTTTTGTACGTGTGTTTTTAAATCAAACTCATGCCGAAACTGCAAAGATCTTTATAGATAATACCATGAAAAGTTCTCTATCTTGTTAATTTTTGTGTATAAAATACGGTTATATGGAATATGGGCATTTATCTGGTCTTCATTACGTATTTGGTATATTTGTTTATATATAAATGTTGACCTAAAGGCATTGTTCGAACATCTCTGAGAAGCGGCCTGTGAAGCATCACTGGGCATAAAAACTGAAATCTTGTAAATATAAATAATCATTCGAAATATTTAATACATTCAAGCATTTAGGGAAAATATTTACAAAAACAATTCAGCTGTTTCTGTAGGATTTATAAAGAGTTGCATCAAAGAGACGGGTCTTTATAATAAACAAGGCAGCGGAGGATTTCCTATCTTTCTGGATTCATGCAGCTTTGAAATATGAAACTCGTACAACTTAGTTTGCTCGGCTACATGAAGAGTATTCCATTACATTCCGTTACTCTGTGCTGTATTGTTCACATTCATTTTACTGAAGTCATTAATTCATGTTATTAGGGTCCACCAGAAATACCAGATGTTTTTGTCACAACGGTAACTCTTGACCGAGAATTAAGAAAGATCGCTGCTAGTATAGATCAACATTCACAAAATGCTATTTCACTGAACATAACGCCATATGAATACAGAGCATCATGAATTTCTTACAGAAACATGATCCCCAAAGTATCCCGTACCAGGATATGGCCATCAATAATAATTGGGATAGACAATTTCATTTGATCATGGAAAGTAAATTTCCATAATGTGAAAGAGTACTGTATTGTACGTTGTTCTATAGTCTTCTCGGTGATTGAAACAGAACAGTTTGTTCAGTCGACACTTTCCCATCTCGAACTCCAAATAAAAGTTAACCTGGATGAAAAACATCAAGTATACGTCCAAAACCCTGTACTTACAGGATAAATTAACAATTTACTAAACATTATAATCTAATAAGGAATAGTATTTTTTTTATCGTTAAAAATGGAACATTTCTTAAAATTAGAACATTTACTGAGTGAATCTTGAATAGGATATCATTCTAATAATAATTACCAAGGAACTACCAGATTTAGGTTGTACTCAGACAGCTCGCATCCAGTGGCTCACAGTATGGTCTTAAAACAAACTGAGGGTCAAGCTTAAAATTTATTCTTCCTATTCCAACAAGACATTATAACCCATATGAAAAAAGTATAGTAATCTTTAAACATAAGAGAACACAGTGTAACTTATATATATATATATATCATAGACTACTAATGAAATTTATTATTTTGTTCTTATTTAGGGAAAAGATAATAATAATAATTAAAAAAAATAAATAAATACAAAAAATGGTATACCTACGGCGACATGTAGGATAAACGTATTTTTAAGATTTCTGTTATAAGGATATAATTATTAAAAGAAGGTGGGAAGAGGACAGCCATGTGGTGCCCTCACGTAGAGAAAATATTAATTATAATCATGAACACCAGTAATGTCTTTATAATAATATTAACG
>JAAEAF010010020.1:0-25188 GCA_011037195.1 Triatoma infestans
AAATATTATAAGTGTAAACATGAACAAAATACATAAAAATACACAAAGTTTTGTATATCAAAAAATATTAAAGTCTTTAGCTAGATATTATAAAATGTTTGCCCCACGACTTGGAAGCCATCTCGCGGCTCAAAAACATTATTAAAGTCCTTAAAATGTTTCAAGCTAAATATTATAAAAACCTAGCCCTAGTCTTGTATGCCATCTCACGGCTCGAAAACATTATTAAAGTCCTTATTATGTGTTTAGGTTAAATATTATGAGTGTAAACATGAACAAAATATCAAAAAATATTAAAGTGTTTAGCTAAATATTATAAAATATCAGCCCTAGTCTTGTATGCCATCTCACGGATCAAAAACAATATTAAAGTCCTTAGAATGTTTCTAGCTGAATATTATAAAATCTTAGCCGCATGTTCTGTATGTCATCTCACGGCTTAAAAACAATATTAAAGTTAAAATGTGTTTGGCTAAATATTATAACTGTAAACATGAACAAAATATCAAAAAATATTTAAGTATTTAGCTAAATATTATAAAATATCAACCCTAGTCTTGTATGCCATCTCACGGCTCAAAAACATTATTGAAGTCCTTAGAATGTTTCTAGCTAAATATTACACATCTTAGCCGCATGTCGTGTATGTCATCTCACGGCTCAAAAATAATATTAAAGTCCTTAGAATGTGTTTAGCTAAATATTATAAGTGTAATCATGAATAAAATATCAAAAAATATTAAAGTGTTTAGCTAAATTTTATAAAATATTAGCCCTAGTCTTGTATCTCATCTCGCGGCTCAAAAACAATGTTAAAGTCCTTAGAATGTGTTTAGGTAAATATTATAAGTGTAAACATAATTTAAACATGAACAAAATATCAAAAAATACTAAAGTCTTTAGCTAAATATTATAAAATATTAGCCCGCGACTTGGATGACATTTCACGGCTCAAAAACAATATTAAAGTCCTTAGAATGTTTCAAGCTAAATTTTACACAACTTAGCCGCATGTTCTGTATTTCATCTCACGGCTCAAAAATGATAATAAAGTCCTTAGAATGTGTTTAGCTAAATATTATAAGTGTAAACATGAATAGAATCCATAAAAATGCACAAAGTATTGAATATCAAAAAATATTAAAGTCCTAAGGTAAATATTATAAAATGTTTGCTCACGACTTGGAAGCCATCTCGTGGCTCAAAAAAAATATTAGAGTCCTTAGAATGTTATTAACAATGCATGAAAAAAAAAAAAATTCTTTATTCATAGTATTGAATGATAATTTATTTAATGTTTTTAGCTAAATGTTATAAGTGTAAACATAATTTAAACATGAACAAAATATCAAAAAATACTAAAGTCTTTAGCTAAATATTATAAAATATTAGCCCTAGACTTGGATGACACCTCACGCTCAAAATCAATATTAAAGTCCTTAGAATGTGTTTAGCTAAAATATTATAAGTGTAAACATAATTTAAACATGAACAAAATATCAAAAAATATTAAAGTGTTTAGCTAAATATTATAAAATATCAGCCCTATTCTTTTATGCCATCTCACGACTCAAAAACATTATTAAAGTCCTTAGAATGTTTTTAGCTAAAATATTATAAGTGCAAACATGAACAAAATATCAAAAAATATTAAAGTCTTTAGCTAAATTTTATAAAATATTAGCCCTAGTCTTGTATCTCATCTCGCGGCTCAAAAACAATGTTAAAGTCCTTAGAATGTTTCTAGCTAAATATCACACATCTTAGCCGCATGTCGTGTATGTCATCTCACGGCTCAAAAAAAATATTAAATTCCTTAGAATGTTTCTAGCTAAATATTATAAAATCTTAGCCGCATGTTCTGTATGTCATCTCACGGCGCAAAAACAATATTAAAGTCCTTAGAATGTGTTTAGCTAAATATTATAAGTGTAAACATGAACAAAATACATAAAAATGCACAAAGTATTGAATATCAAAAAATATTAAAGTCTTTAGCTAAATTTTATAAAATATTAGCCCTAGTCTTGTATGTCATCTCGCGGCTCAAAAATGATAATAAAGTCCTTAGAATGTGTTTAGCTAAATATTATAAGTGTAAACATGAACAAAATACATAAAAATACACAAAGTTTTGAATATCAAAAAATATTAAAGTCTTTAGCTAGATATTATAAAATGTTTGCCCCACGACTTGGAAGCCATCTCGCGGCTCAAAAACATTATTAAAGTCCTTAAAATGTTTCAAGCTAAATATTATAAAAACTTAGCCCTAGTCTTGTATGCCATCTCATGGCTCAAAAAGATTATTAAAGTCCTTAGAATATTTCTAGCTAAATATTACACATCTTAGCAGCATGTCGTGTATGTCATCTTACGGCTCAAAAACAATATTAAAGTCCTTAGAATGTGTTTGCTAAATATTATAAGTGTAAACATGAACAAAATATCAAAAAATATTAAATTATTTAGCTAAATTTTATAAAATATTAGCCCTAGTATCTCATCTCGCGGCTCAAAAACAATGTTAAAGTCCTTAGAATGTGTTTAGCTAAAATATTATAAGTGTAAACATGAACAAAATATCAAAAAATATTAAAGTGTTTAGCTAAATTTTATAAAATATTAGCCCTAGTCTTGTATCTCATCTCGCGGCTCAAAAACAATGTTAAAGTCCTTAGAATGTGTTTAGGTAAATATTATAAGTGTAAACATAATTTAAACATGAACAAAATATCAAAAAATACTAAAGTCTTTAGCTAAATATTATAAAATATTAGCCCGCGACTTGGATGACATTTCACGGCTCAAAAACAATATTAAAGTCCTTAGAATGTTTCAAGCTAAATTTTACACAACTTAGCCGCATGTTCTGTATTTCATCTCACGGCTCAAAAATGATAATAAAGTCCATGGAATGTGTTTAGCTAAATATTATAAGTGTAAACATGAATAGAATCCATAAAAATGCACAAAGTATTGAATATCAAAAAATATTAAAGTCCTAAGGTAAATATTATAAAATGTTTGCTCACGACTTGGAAGCCATCTCGTGGCTCAAAAACAATATTACAGTCCTTAGAATGTTATTAACAATGCATGAAAAAAAAAAAAATTCTTTATTCATAGTATTGAATGATAATTTATTTAATGTTTTTAGCTAAATGTTATAAGTGTAAACATAATTTAAACATGAACAAAATATCAAAAAATACTAAAGTCTTTAGCTAAATATTATAAAATATTAGCCCTAGACTTGGATGACACCTCACGCTCAAAATCAATATTAAAGTCCTTAGAATGTGTTTAGCTAAAATATTATAAGTGTAAACATGAACAAAATATTAAAGTGTTTAGCTAAATATTATAAAATATCAGCCCTATTCTTTTATGCCATCTCACGGCTCAAAAACATTATTAAAGTCCTTAGAATGTTTTTAGCTAAAATATTATAAGTGCAAACATGAACAAAATATCAAAAAATATTAAAGTCTTAGCTAAATTTTATAAAATATAGCCCTAGTCTTGTATCTCATCTTCGCGGCTCAAAAACAATGTTAAAGTCCTTAGAATGTTTCTAGCTAAATATCACACATCTTAGCCGCATGTCGTGTATGTCATCTCACGGCTCAAAAACAATATTAAATTCCTTAGAATGTTTCTAGCTAAATATTATAAAATCTTAGCCGCATGTTCTGTATGTCATCTCACGGCGCAAAAACAATATTAAAGTCCTTAGAATGTGTTTAGCTAAATATTATAAGTGTAAACATGAACAAAATACATAAAAATGCACAAAGTATTGAATATCAAAAAATATTAATGTCTTTAGCTAAATTTTATAAAATATTAGCCTTAGTCTTGTATGTCATCTCGCTTCTCAAAAATGATAATAAAGTCCTTAGAATGTGTTTAGCTAAATATTATAAGTGTAAACATGAACAAAATACATAAAAATACACAAAGTATTGTATATCAAAAAATATTAAAGTCTTTAGCTAGATATTATAAAATGTTTGCCCCACGACTTGGAAGCCATCTCGCGGCTCAAAAACATTATTAAAGTCCTTAAAATGTTTCAAGCTAAATATTATAAAAACTTAGCCCTAGTCTTGTATGCCATCTCATGGCTCAAAAAGATTATTAAAGTCCTTAGAATATTTCTAGCTAAATATTACACATCTTAGCCGCATGTCGTGTATGTCATCTTACGGCTCAAAAACAATATTAAAGTCCTTAGAATGTGTTTGCTAAATATTATAAGTGTAAACATGAACAAAATATCAAAAAATATTAAATTATTTAGCTAAATTTTATAAAATATTAGCCCTAGTATCTCATCTCGCGGCTCAAAAACAATGTTAAAGTCCTTAGAATGTGTTTAGCTAAAATATTATAAGTGTAAACATGAACAAAATATCAAAAAATATTAAAGTGTTTAGCTAAATATTATAAAATAGTAGCTCTCGACTTGGATGACAGTTCACGGCTCAAAAACATTATTAAGTCCTTAAAATGTTTCAAGCTAAATGTTCGGTCGGCTCCCTTTGAGGGATTAACTCTGCCTCGATATTTTAACTTGGTAATTTTCTCACGCCTGCCTCGCATACGCGCCTACTCCGCCCGTGCGTGCGTACGCGTTAATCCGCTTGCCTTTACAATAATTTCATCGCCCGCATATTTCCCACGCCTTCCCACTCCCTTTTTTACCTCCCTTTTCGGTGGTGGGATGGCGGCGCATTTTATCTCTCCTGTTCGCGCCTAACGTTTACTTCCCCACACTCTAGAACCCTTCCTTTCTATAAAACCTTTTTCTTCACTTGTCGTCCAGCTCTCGCCTGTGCAACGTGTACTTCCGCTTCTTTGTAAGCAGTTAGTCGTGAGTGAAAAATTCGCCTTATATTGATTCGCCGTATTCGCGCCTTTCGATAACGAATTAATATTCGTTATCTTCTTGAGATACAAGTCGCGTCTTTCCTCGCCATCCTCTGGAGACTCAGTCACCTTTCGCGCATGGGCTCTTCTAACACCATCAGCCGTTATCAACAACAGCGTCATCAGCTTACACGGAGCACTCTCACTCCCTTCCTTTCACCTGAGATCCTTTCTTTCCCACACATCACGCCCACACAAATACACGTACACGCCACCGCTTCCTCGACCGTTCAGCTATCGTCGCAGCTTCGCCGCTGGCGCATTCAGCTTCACCATTCTCCAGGTAAGTCGCAGCTTCTTCCTTTGCATCTCATTTTATTTTAATTTTATTTATTTTATTTTCTTGTATTTCACTTCTTGGCGTACGTTCGCCCTCGCTCCTTGGGTGTCTGCCGCGCAGACATTTTTGGTCCTCCGGGCCGGATTCCGCATCCGGTGGTTAGTTCGCCATCTTTACCATGCCCCGTAAGACGCCTCCCCCCGTCAGCGCCCAGCTGTCGTCTGTCGTCTTTGACAGACTGGTCAAAGAAGCTACGGAAGTGCTCCAGCAGCTTCTGGACGACCTCTTCGCCAAACGGAAGAGAAACCAAGTCTCCCCCCAATGCGCTTTGGGCATGCAACGCCTGGCAGAAGAGGAATTTTCCGCGTTCCTCCAACGGACGGAGCCCTACCTTCAGGCCTCCAAGCTACCAGGCGACATGTCCGAGGAACGTCTCCTAGCCAAGCGCCGGCAACTCCGCGCCCTGTATCACGAAGTGCAGCTTGCACTGTCCGAGGTCTTGTGTCCTCCCGCCTCCGCCTCCGCTTCCGCACCTTCCACTTCCTCTGCCTCCCGTCTTCCAGTTATTCCCGTTCCCACCTTCTCCGGCGATATCTGTCGCTGGGGGGAATTTCGCGCCTTATTTCAATCGATCGTCATCGACCAGACGTCGCTTTCCGATATCGATCGCCTGCACTCTCTTCATGGGGTGCTAGAGGGCCCCCCCCGCGCCATCATCGCCAATATCCCGTTAGTGGACGGTCAATTCGATCGCGCCTGGCACGCTCTGTGCACGGCGTATGATAACCGCCGGCACTTTGCCGAAACCCTCCTACAGCGCCTCCTCGAGGTTCCTTCCGGCACCCCCTTTCGTCCGTCCAGAGCCTGGAACGGATACTCACTGGCTCTTTGGAAGCCGCTCACGCCCTATTGACCGTGGCCGCCCCAGATCTCGCTTCCTTCCTCATGTTTTCCTTGATCGCCCGCCACTTCGACGCCCAGACCCGGGAAGCGTTCGAACTCGAGCATGCGGCTGTCGAGTTCCCCACAGTCACGGACGTTACCGCCTTCCTGCAACGACGCCTACACCCCTTGCGCCTGATCCCCTCTGCCCCGCGTCGCACCACCCCCTCGTCGCCTCGCTCTCGCGACTCCGTTCCTTCTCGTCCTCCATCCCTGCTGCCGAGGTCGCCTGGCCTGTCCTCGCCTCCTCGCGCCGCCCGCATTCCCGGCCTCACGTCGCCTAAATCTACCACGGCGACTACATCTCCGTCGCGACCCCGCTCTACCCCCTTGTGCGCCTACTGCCGTGGCCCAGACCACACTATTCGTCAATGTGTGGCATTCAAATCAATGCCCGTGGGACGTCGGCGCGAGTTTGTTCTGAACCACCATGTTTGCCGGAACTGTCTGTCCGATGGTCACCTTCATGAGCGATGCCGCTCAGAACAGACGTGCCACCTGTGCCGACGTCGCCACCATACCATCTTGCATCTCCCTTCCCAAAGCGTCCCCCCTCGTCATCCGTCTTGGCCCGGGCCCTCAGCCAGCTTTCCGCGCCCTTCGCCTCCTTGCTCGCCGCGCCGATCGACGTCCTCCTCGCAGTCACCGCCTCATCCGGAGGCTGAGCGTGGCACCTCCCCGCCTTGTATACGGTGGGCCGACTGCACATCACCGCCACCTCTCATTGCTGATCCGAGACCTCAATCGCCTCCCGCCTCCCGTGGACGCATTCGTAGGCGGCATCTCTCCGATCCTTCTCTGCCTGACTATTGACCGTCGCTCCCGCTTCACGCCCCACTTCGCTCGCCTCCACCGTTCGCCTGCGCCTAGAAAATCCTCCGTATGGTGACCTCACTCGCGCCCTCGTCGATTCCGGGAGTCATGTGACTATCATCACCCGCGCCTGTGCCCAACGCCTTCGTCTACCGCTCCAGCGTTCGGACTCCCGAATCGCCACTCTAGGTTCCCACGCCTCCACCCTCTCACATTACCGTGCCACCGTCACCCTTTTGCACCCCGGTGATCCGCCTCGTCTGTCCGTATCCGTGCTGGTGCTTGACCACATCATTCCCCCCACCCCGCACCAGGCTCTGCCGGTCAACTGGGCCCGGCTGAAGCATCTTCGCCTCGCTGACTGCCGGTTTAACAAACCGGGGGACATTGATGTTCTTCTTGGGAATGATGTCCTTCCCCATCTTCTTCTCCCGGGCAGGCTTCCGCCTACCTTGCGTACCCCAGCCGCCTTTCATACCACTCTCGGCTGGGTCCTTTATGGGCCTTATCGCCCTCTGCCGTATGCGAAACGGGTACGGTTTACCGCATCCACCCGCGACAATGAGCGCCCCCCTTCTAGCGTTTCTCGCCAACGCTCCGCGCCAGCCCCTCCATCGAATTCGCCTCCTGTTGCTGAGGGTCCGTCGAAGGATAGCACCGCCTCACTTCCTGTAGTCCCGGAGACACCCGCCTCACTCGCCATTCCTCCGTGCATCTTGCCCCCTTGCTCTTCTCAAGGTGAGGAGGAGGACCTAACTCAGCTCGTCCGCCGCTTCTGGGAGGTCGATAAAGTGCCAGAAAATCTACCACTGACCACCGCCGAACGCGCCTGTGAGAACCTCTTCTCCCGCTCCGTCCAACGTTCCGCCAGTGGACGGTATATTGTCTCCCTTCCCCTTATGGATGTCAACCTCGGGGTCTCCGTCGCCGTCGCCATCCCGCCTTGCTCCCCAAGAAGCATCTACTCACCCAGCTCATCATCGACGACGCCCACATTCGCCTTCTACACGCCGGAGCTCTCGCCACCCACGCCTACATTCGCCGCCATTATTGGATCTTGGATGGGCGCAATGTGGTGCACCATCACATCGGAAGATGTAATCGGTGCTTCACCGCCAAACCGCGCCCCGTCATCCAACCCATGGGCAATCTCCCCGCCCAACGCGTCACCTCCGCCACTGCCTTCACCGTGACCGGCGTTGACTTCGCCGGCCCATTCGCCATTTCTAGTGCTCGTCTCCGTGGCGCGGTGGTCACTAAAGGCTACTTGGTGGCTTTCATCTGCTTCACCACCAAAGCCGTGCACTTCGAGATCGCGTCAGAGCTATCTACATCCGCCTTCCTCGCCGCCTTCCACCGTTTCACCGCTCGCCGTGGGCTTCCGACCACCATCTTTTCCGACAACGGCACTAACTTTGTCGGAGCCCACAACGAGCTTCGGGAACTCGGTCGCCTTTTGAGTGACGAACGTCACCAACAGGCGGTCTGTCGCGCTGCCGCTTCCGCTGGCATTGAGTGGAGATTTATCCCCCCGGCCAGTCCTCATTTTGGAGGCCTCTGGGAAGCGGCTATTAAGTCCGCCAAACACCATCTCACCCGCGTCGTTGGTGATCAGCGCCTCACCTACGAGGAGCTACTCACCGTGACCACCGACGTCGAGGCGATCTTGAACTCGCGCCCTCTGTGCGCCCTCTCGTCCGACACAAACGACCCGGAACCCCTCACGCCCGGCCATTTTCTTGTTTTCCGCCCTCTTACCGCGCCTCCTGAGCGCGACGTTACCGCCCTCAATATCAATCGCCTGTCCCGGTGGCAACTGACCCAGCGCATCCAACAGGACTTTTGGAAGCGCTGGCGTCAAGAGTACCTTCATACCCTCCAACAACGCACCAAGTGGCTCCTCCCCGCTACGGAAGTCGCCCCCGGCACCGTCGTCATAGTCCATCAGGACAATGTTCCGCCGCGCCAATGGCCTTTAGGCCGCATCGTCGCCCTCCATCCGGGACGTGACTCCGTCAGTCGCGTCGCCGATGTGCACACCGCCTCCGGCACCCTCCGCCGTCCTCTCGCCAAACTTTGTCCGCTCCCGACCCACTGATCACTGAAGTCGAGTCTTCAGGGCGGGCGGGATGTTCGGTCGGCTCCCTTTGAGGGATTAACTCTGCCTCGATATTTTAACTTGGTAATTTTCTCACGCCTGCCTCGCATACGCGCCTACTCCGCCCGTGCGTGCGTACGCGTTAATCCGCTTGCCTTTACAATAATTTCATCGCCCGCATATTTCCCACGCCTTCCCACCCCCTTTTTTACCTCCCTCTTCGGTGGTGGGATGGCGGCGCCTTTTATCTCTCCTGTTCGCGCCTAACGTTTACTTCCCCACACTCTAGAACCCTTCCTTTCTATAAAACCTTTTTCTTCACTTGTCGTCCAGCTCTCGCCTGTGCAACGTGTACTTCCGCTTCTTTCTAAGCAGTTAGTCGTGAGTGTAAAATTCGCCTTATATTGATTCGCCGTATTCGCGCCTTTCGATAACGAATTAATATTCGTTATCTTCTTGAGATACAAGTCGCGTCTTTCCTCGCCATCCTCTGGAGAATCACTCACCTTCCGCGCCTGGGCTCTTCTAACACCATCAGCCGTTATCAACAACAGCGTCATCAGCTTCCACGGAGCACTCTCACTCCCTTCCTTTCAACTGAGATCCTTTCTTTCGCCACACATACACACACACAAATACACGTACACGCCACAGCTTCCTCGACCGTTCACCTATCGTCGCAGCTTCGCCACTTGCGCATTCAGCTTCACCACTCTCCAGGTAAGTCGAAGCTTCTTCCTTTGCTCCTTTTTATTTTAATTTTATTTATTTTTATTTTTTTGTATTTCACTTCTTGGCGTACGTTCGCATGCCCATATCACGGCTCAAAAAAATTTTTTTCCCTGACAAATTCGACCTTATATTTTAAGCTAATATTATAAAACATAGCCCGCGGTCAGGCTGCCCATCTCGGGATAAACAATATTTTTTACCTGAGGACTGTTTGCAAGCTAGGGTTTTCAAAAAGTAGACGCATTGTCTCGCATTCCATCTCCGGCTCAAAAATATTAAAAATCCGCATGGGGGTCCTTCATCGTAATTTTGTAGCCGCGCGCCAGAACCGCCTTCGGGCCCGTAAATGCATAAGTGCCTGGGGCTCAAAAAAATGGACCTAGAATCCGCAAATTATATCTACTTATATCGTTAAAATTTGTCTGTATTTATTTATTTTTTATCTTTTAGTTGTTCAAACATATGATTATGAAAATATAGTGAAAAAAATCAAAGAACGTTTAGAAAAATGGGCATTGTGCCAGAACGACATATATGTATACACTAAAGAATTCTCTTCTCTACTTGGCACTATTATAATTTGATAAATAATGCTGAAGGAAAGAGTAATAAATACATTGGGTTGTTATGTTTTTGCCATGATTATAAGTGATTTTTTTTAAAAAAATTAATATAAAATAAAATGCAGCAATTTTAACAAATAGTTATTTACATGCAAGAGAGAGTAATGTAGTACTTTTGTGTAATAGGATCCGAAGTGCGGAGTGAAACACAAAAATGAATCCATCTAGTTACTCGGTACCTAGGCCAGACTAGAGTGAGAGGCTCTCTCTCTCTCTCTCTCTATATATATATATCAGGCTCTCACTCTAGTCTGGCCTAGGTACCGAGTAACTAGATGGATTCATTTTTGTGTTTCACTCCGCACTTCGGATCCTATTACACAAAAGTACTACATTACTCTCTCTTGCATGTAAGTAACTATTTCATTTTCTCAAATTAATGTTTATAATTATTTTATAATTTGCCATATTTGCGCATAAATTGTCATAGTAATAGTAGTAAACGCAAAGTGTCATAATTCATTTAAGGGCACTTTTGTAGGAGGGGTGGGGTTATGTTTTTCTCTAAAGTGTTATCATAATTGTTTATACAATTCTATCATCCAATCAAAATTAAGTAGAAATAAATAGACGGCTAAAATTCCGAGTTTCAAGGAAATTAGTAAACCGGAAGTGCGTTTTTACTGGACAGTTTTTTTTTTCCAGTTTTCGACGAATTTCATTAAATTTGCTACACAAACTATAAAATTTTTCAATTATCATTTTGAGAATTGGAATAAGAGAACGTTGTGTGAGTGTTTCACAACAGATTTTTTTTTTACTTTCTCTTATTGCTAGGATTATCAAAATTGTATTTCCACTAGATATTTATTTTGTAAGTACAATAATTTTTTTTTATTTTTAGGGAATTGGTCTGAGTGTGATTGTGTTTGTGCGGTCAGCATCATTTTATAAATGGAAAATTCAGTTTAAGTACTGTCAAGTACTCCGATATTAAGATATTGGTCAAAATAAGTTAATCGGAAAAGTCGGTTGGTCCGACATGTAACTGTACAGACATGGTTTTGCAATTATTTACATAATTTTTTCCCTAAAGTTATTAGAGGGTTGTGATGGATGCAAGAAACTTGAAATAATATTAAATTTTAAATAAATCTAAATTATCAAAATATGTTGCAAAAGGGCCAGTCAGGCATAAAGTCCAGTTACTCGTACGGTTCAAGAACAATTATGGCATTGTACTGTACTACCCCTTCTTCTCACAGGGGAGGAATTGAAACAAAGAGAAGAGATATTTTAAGAGAGACTCGTTCTAGCTACCAAAGTGAAAACATCAGAGCCAATATCAAGTTTTAAGAGTTTATTCCATTTAAATTATAAGCATATTGTTGTTAACTTAATTTCTCTTAGAGAATATATTGTTTTAAACTACCAGTGTGTTCTTAATTATTCTTGCATTCTATCTCAAGCAAACATACAAGCCCTTTTCGCTAAAACGCTACGCCACAAGCTACCTATACACATCTCACCAACACATTACAGGGTTTTATTTTAAAAATACATGCTATACTAATTAGATATACGTACAAAGATCAATCATTTATAATTGAAGTACGCTTCGTAAAAATTCCAAGTCTGAAGAAAATGTATGGATTATAATTATGGAAGTTGCAGCAAGTCATATGTGAGTGTTTCATACGAGATTTCTATTCTTTTTTTTCCCCCCCTTACTTCTTTCTTTGTGTTTTAATTTTTTTGAAATTTAGGGCGCGTCAATATCTATGATCATTAGCTCCCGGAGCCTTCTCAGTGTACTGTCTGCCTCCAAACTCAGACAACACTGTCTATCACCAAACAATGAGCTGTAGAAGCTAGTAGAAAGAAAAAAATCTGTGGGCAGCCAGCACAACTGAAGTCGAAACCCGGAACTCCACCCGGAAGTTCAGCGTGCTACCATTGATCTAATCTCTTCCCTCGGTGACAAATTTTTGAAATTGAGTTTTAATGAGGAAATAAAAATGTTTTTTGAGGTCCCCTGAATTACAAAAAAAAAGAAGAATTTTTTAGCGAATTGTCTGCGTGTAAACTTAAAAAATCGGATGATATCCTGTTCAAACTTGAATGTCCTGTTTTAGATTAACATACTCGCATTGAACAAGTTTTTTACATGCTATCTACTTTACATGAATGAATGCTTATCATTTTTTTGCTTTTAATATTTTCTTTTTTTCTTCATTAAAATTGACTTTTGCACGATTCTAAGGAGAGCTGTGTGATGGGATGCAAGAAACACAAAACTATATTAATTTAAAAAAAAAAAATCAAAAATATCAAGAATATGTGACAATTCCCTTGCAGAAAACTACAGTAACTGGGACACTTCATCAACCTTGATGCCATTGTAATACCCCCTTCTTCTCACAGGGGAGGAATTGAAGGAACAAAGAGAAGACATTCTACCCATGGGTAAGTTTCCTAGCATCTTCCAGGCGGAAATCTACGCTATTGGAAGGTGCGCTCAGTTGAACCTTGATCGGGGATATCGGAATCAGGAGATTGTTATCCTATCCGACAGTCAGGCGGCCATTAAAGCACTGAGCTCTTACGTACTCAGTTCTAAAATGGTATGGGATTGCCTAGGCAAACTTAATGAACCAGGCAGGAGCAATAAAGTTACCCTGCATTGGGTGCCGGGACATGTCGGCGTGGATGGTAATGAGGCAGCTGACGCCCTGGCAAAGGAAGGCGCTGTATCTCCTCTTATTGGGCCAGAGCCCTTTTGTGGAGTCAGTGACCAAGTATTTCTAGAAGAAATCAAGAAGGAGGAGGTGGCTAAAAGAGCTCGTCTCTGGAACACCATCCCGGGACTGAGGCAGGCCAAGGTCTGTCTGGGCGGTTATAACCAGGAAAGGTCGAAAGCCTTCATCAGTCTGAGTAAGAATAGGATCCGTATTCTTACGGGATTCCTTACGGGGCATTGCAGACTCAGGGGTCACCTGAGAAAGCTTGGCCTAGTAGGTGACGGCATATGCAGATTCTGTGGAGAGGCGGAGGAAACTCCGATACACCTCCTCACGGACTGTGATGCCGTCATTCAAAGAAGATTTAGTAGTCTGGGCTGTTACCAGATAGGGGAGGAAGAAATACCTACCCTAGAATCTTCCAGGATCCTGAGATTTCTCAGGGAGTTAAACCTGGAGAGGGTGCTATAGATGAGCTAGCTCATCTTAGGCACCAGGGGGGGGTACAATAGATCAAGAAATGGTCGCGGTACAGAACCCTGAGGAAAAAAAAAATACCCCCTTCTTCTCACAGGGGAAGAATTGAAGGAACAAAGAGAAGACATTCTTTTCAAGGCAGATTTGTTGTAGACACCAAGGAGAACACATCAGAACTGTGCCAGTTATAAGTTAAAACATAAGAGTTTAGCATTTGATCTAGATTAATTAATTGATTTATACTTAATCGCTGTGATATTATAAAGCTATTTAAATTCACTTAGAGAATATATCTATTTTAAAAACAGTGGTGCTCTCTTGATTATTACTAATACTTCTCTCTTAAACATATATACTTACAATCCCTTTTACTAAAACGCTCGTGCAACTACAAACATACAACAACATCCACACCAATCACATTTCAGCTGCAATGTTGATATTTCCTCTAAAGTGCCACTTCAGCATAATTTATGGTTTCTATAATATGTACCTATAATATTAAGGTTCATTAAATTCAATGCAAGAATTAGTTCGTGCTGGTTCTAGGGACAGTAGGCAAGAGCTGTTGGTCCCCTCTGACGTAGATGCGGCACAGAGCCTGAAAGAGCCAGAGGCTAGTTACTCCCCATCTAGGCCTAGTCTTATTCCTAGTCTTATTACTCAGCTAGTCTGTCTCTTTATTATTCTCTCGCTACCAAACTTCTTTTTAACTGTAATAAAGTCCTTGCAGTTTTTTGTGTTCTATTTATTATACAGTGTACTGCATATCTACTAGTTTATATCTTCTTCATCATTCCTAAATTCATTATCTCTAATCCACTCTCTCCTTCTCACATCCCATTATAAGTCACCTATCATGTCGCCTGAATATTGAAATAAATTGTTTTGGAATTGTATTTACTTACTATAACAAAGTAAATACAACATAAAAGCAATAATTGTTTTTAATCAATTATTTCATAAGAATTCGGAATCATATTTTCGTATAAAAGTTTCAAGTAATCAATCAAATTTAGATTCTTTACGCAATTAAAAAAAAAAAAATCTGGTGTGAAACACTCACACAACTTTCTCTTCTCCAGTTCTCAAAATTATAATTGACAAATTTTATAGTTTGTGTACCAAATTTAATGAAATTTGTCGAAAACTGAAAAAAACTATTCAGTAAAAGCGCACTTCCGGTTTACTGATTTTCTTCACACCGGAATTTTGGCCAACTATTTATTTCTAATTAATTTCATTTGGATGATAGAGTTATATAATCAAGTATGATACCACTTTAGAGGAAGCTGTAACACTACCCCTCTTCTAAAAGTGTCCTTAAATGAATTTTCCCAGAGAAATGTTTTATATAAAAGTTGTAGATCTTTAAATGTTTAGTTTATATGTGTAGTTTCAAGAAAATCGTCGGGGCCATTTTTGAGAAAATCGCGAAAAAGTGAAAAAATCATATTTAGTAAAGTGTTAAAACAAAAACACTTCCGGTTTTCCGATTTTTCTCAAACTCGGAATTTCAACAACATATTTCAATTCTAATTAACATTATTTAAATGACCGAATTGTGTAATAACCTGAAATAGCACTTTAGAGGGTAACCTAACCCCACCCCTCCCCCAGAAGGGCCCTTAAATCAATTTTCCCAGAGAAATGTTTCAAATAAAAGTTGTAGCTCCTTGTATGTGTAGTTGATGTGTCAAGTTTAAAGAAAATCCTTGGAGCCATTTTTGAGAAAAACGCAAAAAAGTAAAAAAAGTCAACTAGTAAAGTGGTACTTCCGGTTGAGGAATTTTGACAGATAACGCACAGTCAGATCGCATGGTGATACCTAAACGGAATATCAAGTTTCAGTTTTCTACGGTTTTTCGTTTTTGAGCTATGCTGTTCATATATACACACCACACACAGACAATTTGCTAAAAACCACTTTTTTGGACTCAGGGGACCTCAAAACGGATATTACCGGTGAAAATCGATATCGAAATTTGACACGATTACAATACTTCCTCTTACTAGGAGTAAGAGAAAGTAAAAAAAGGGGGACTTACGATGTCACTAATTGAAATTTTTTTTTTTTTTTTTAATTTCATTATAATTAATATTTATTTTTATATGATGTTTTAAAAAAAACATTGAAAAATCTCTAATAATTTTGGTGTATATATATATATATATATATATATATATGTGTATATGAATTATTACGTTACGTACATATCAAATTTTTGATATCCAATTTTCAACTGGAAGTAGTTATCTTCCGGAAATCTGAAAAACTAAAAAAATCTCATGGAATCTTTACTGAATGTTCCCCCACCCCACCGCAGTTTTTCGCAATTTTAGAGCATAAATTTTAAATATTTTCACGGGAAAAATTAACTTTTTGAGAAATTCTCGGGGGTGGGTGGGGTGGAACAACAGCATTAAGCTTTCCTCTTCTAGGGCACTACCACTTCAGTATAATGTATAGTTTCTAACACCTACATAATTTTCTCGAAAACAACTAAAAACGATTTTCTTTGTGCTGTGTGTCTGTGTGTATGTGAACAGTATAGCTCAAAAACGAAAAACCGTAGAAAACTGAAACTTAATATTCCGTTTAGGATATCACCATGCGATCTGACTGTGCGTTATCTGTTAAAATTCTTCAACCGGAAGTACCACTTTACTAGTTGACTTTTTTACTTTTTTGCGTTTTTCTTAAAAATGGCTCCAAGGATTTTCTTTAAACTTCATACATCAACTACATATACAAGGAGCTACAACTTTTATTTGAAACATTTCTCTGGGAAAATTGATTTAAGGACCCTTCTGGGGGAGGGGTGGGGTTAGGTTACCCTCTAAAGTGCTATTTCAGGTTATTACACAATTCGGTCATTTAAATAATGTTAATTAGAATTAAATATGTTGTTGAAATTCCGAGTTTGAGAAAAATCGGAAAACCGGAAGTGCTTTTGTTTTAACACTTTATTAAATATGATTTTTTTCACTTTTTCGCGATTTTCTCAAAAAATGACCCCGACGATTTTCTTGAAACTACACATATAAACTAAACATTCAAAGATCTACAACTTTTATATAAAACATTTCTCGGGGAAAATTCATTTAATGGCACTTTTAGGAGAGGGATAGGGTTACAGCTTCCTCTAAAGTGGTATCATACTTGATTATACAACTCTATCATCCAAATGAAATTAATTAGAAATAAATAGTTGGCCTAAATTCCGGGTGTGAAAAAAAAATCAGTAAACCGGAAGTGCGCTTTTACTGAATAGTTTTTTTTTTCAGTTTTCGACGAATTTCATTAAAGTTGTTAACAACACAAACTATAAAATTTGTCAATTATAATTTTGAGAACTGGAGTAAGAGAAAGTTGTGTGAGTGTTTCATACCAGATTTTTTTTTTTAGATAGTTCTGCGAAATTTTGTGGGGGGGGACATCTCGAATGTTATCTGGGGTTGGATCAATGCTATAAATGCTTTCTTCTGGAGTAAAATCATCAGATCATAATCACTTCTAACTACCTGCCCCAATCTTCCAAAAAAAATCCACATCTCTATATTTTTTTGCGGGTGAAGGAAGACAAAGAAGTAATTTTTGAAGTTTTTTAAAAATTTGTTATTTCATTTATAGTTTTACACCAAATTTTTTTATTTTTGGATGAAAAACGTTAATAAAATTACATCAGATTATAATATTTATTTATTTATTTTTATTGTATAATAAATTAAACTTCTATTTCTTAAATATTTATCCAAGAAGGTTTGCATTTCTCTTGTGAGTCAAATTTTGTAACTTAGTCAATTTTTAAAATAAAAAAATGAATATACAATAAATGCGTAATAAAATAAAATAAAATTATGAAATATACTCACAGATTGATTGGCAGTTATTGTTGATTACAAATTTGTTATGTTGATATAATTATTATAGATCAATCTTTTAATATTAAATTTCCCACCATTGACCTTATTTTTAAACAATCTGCGTAATTGTTTAAAAAAAAAAAGAAAAGACAATTACCCTATTAACCTAATAATTAAAAATAAATCAAAAGTAAAGAAATGCATTTTTTTTTTTTTGTAAAAAATTATATCTTATGTATAACTAACAACAAGATATCAGAGATATTTTCCGCGATAGCCTACATCTTTTTTGCGGTCATCGGCCAGTTTAGTGTGTTTGCCCATCATCAGGATGTTTTGTTAAAACTATGCGATTAGACAGACTTGCTCTGAGCAAGTATTTTTTTATACGCACTACTTTAAAAAAAAACAAAAAACATCCTGATAATGGGCGAACATCCGATCCGGTTGATGATCACAAAAAGAAGTACGCTATCACGGAAAATATCACTGATGCTTTCCCAGCTCTGCGGACCCAACCACAACAACCAACCAACCAACAAGATAGTCATGGAAGTGACGTAATGGTACAAACATAATTCACTAAAATAAAAATCCAAGAGCAAAAAATCGGGAATCGAACCCAGTACAAGCAATACACCACAGCCTGAATATTTATTCGAATCCAACACTTGGTGAATCTGAATCTTAATAGATAACTTAATCAAGCTGCAAGAAAAGTTACAAAGTGGTCGGTTCATGTGGTCTACAAAAGTTAACTTTATCAAGTATTAAGTGTGGCTACACAATGTTTCGTCTGGGTCTTACTAAAACAGCATAATCAAGCTTCAAAAGGAGCTCATCTGAGTCTTAATACAACCAAAAAAAAGAAAAAGGCCACAAAATGGTTCGAGATAAACAAAAGGCAAGACATTATCCCTCCTACGTGGGACAACTCTTCAGCCATTTTGTTTTGCGTCCTAACCTGCAAATCCAAGAGACCTAACTGGAGTCCAGAATCTTCTGGCTACCTTAGTTATATTAGCATAAAAAAAGATCCTTTTGTACAAGAGCCCATGAAGGGCCAAGTCTTGCCCAGATGACGACTTTTTTTGGCGGGGTGAGGTGTACTGCCATTTAGTTCTGGCCTTCGCCAACTTTATCTGTAGCTCCCCACTTCCATTTGAAAACTGTACCGGGGATTGAGGAATAGTTCCATTTTTATTGTTCCTATTAAAAAAAGGTGACGACTATTCTTTTTACAAAAAGAGTGCGGATGGAATTTCATTGGCTACGGTGATTCGGGTTGCGAAAAAAAAAACATTAAGTCACATTAATCTATTAAGATTCGGCTACATATTTTTAAAAAATAATATAAAAATTAATAGAAGTTAATTAGTTTATATACCTACATCATTTTTAATACTTGAAATCCTTTTGAATGAATGTTTTTCGATAGTTCTGAATTTTCATCTAAGAGCGCACTTATGTCAGAACAACTTATATCTCGCATGTTGAGCTTGTAATGACATGGAAAGTCATACCAATGTCAAAGTGGTTCCAGCCAGCTGCTATCTTAACAAAGGATGGCAGTAATACAAGAGCAATTTATAACCAGCGACCTAGCAGGCCACCGTCTTCATGACAATGCCGGCCAAACAAATAACAAAGCCCTTTTCAATACTTTACATCAAAGCAAACACCGATAAGGTTGGCCACTGACCTAAATAAGGTCAGCAAACTACGAAGGTCGCACAAAGTCGCACACTAGGACAGAAGTCTTGTTGTGAGTGTGGCCAACACCGATATATAAACTCTATCATATACAACGAGACGATCATTATATCTTATAGACGATACGAGCACGTCCATATACACGAGCAGCAGTTTACGCGACTATACACAGTTTCATTTAAACTTATTATCTTTTAGTAGTGCATCTTAGTTCGTTTATTTTATCATTCTAATTTATTACTTATTTATCTTCTATTTATTCCTAAGTATTTTGCTAGTTATTAGTTACCATTTATACGTTAAAATTATTGTTAAAATACAGTTTATTTTTATAAAATCCGTATTAATAATTCGATGCACTAACTTCTAAAATCTCTCAACTAACTTCCGCCCTCTTCAAGACATCTACTACATCAGGAATCACATCAAAATTATTCCATTACAAGCTTTACTGTTAAAACTGCAGCTAGTGTTTCTGCAGATAATTGTGATTTTTCACTGTTCCAGTAATCATTTGCAAGGGAAAATATACTCTCCATAGCAGCATTAGTGCCGGGATAACACATTGTAAATTCCATTAATAATTTCAAATTTTTGTGGGGAATATATTCTTGTTTAAAAAGTGAAAATATTTGTACCCATCTTTTCATCCAACCATTTTTTTTTTTTTCATTTTCATTGTTTCTTCATTTAAAAAAAAGATTTTACTCTTCAAATTTCTTCAAACAGAAAATTATCTTCAATATTAAAATCTTTTAATTCGTTCATTAAGAATGCGACTGTTGAAGAAACATCTTCCCATTCAATTTTGTACTTTAAAAGAGGCCCCCACTTCAAGCAATGTAATTTAGTAATTCAGTGAAGTCGGCTGACGATTCCTCAATGTAATTATTATAAATTTTATAAAAAAAATTCTAACATCTTTTAGAAATTCATTCTTGACCCCCTGGGGATTGGATTCCTCAAAAATTGAAAGTTTATTTTCTAAAATTAGCGTTATGAAACCATCATCAAATCTAGCTTGATATTATGAAATAAAGTCTTTTAAAATATTGTGAACGTCTGCAGTTGAAATTATATCAGACTCAATGTCTTGAATAATTTTGTGAAAAAAAAAATGATGCCTGGCTGTGAACAAAATAGAACCGAAGCGGATAATATGATTTCTAAAATGCGCTATATTACTGGAGTCAAAACATGCCTCCTTACGACATTTTGGATTCAACATCAGCCTCTTCACAAAATTGTTTAAGACTTGATACTGTGAAGCGACTAAAATATAAAAATATATGTTTGTAATTATAAATTTCAAATCAATTGACATGGAACTAGAAGCAGTAATTATGGCATTTAACAATATATGCTTGTTGCAGCCGATTCCCAAAATATTATTGCGGGCTTAACGTCCCAACTACCGAATTAGATTTCTCGGACGGGGACGGAAGCACCTACTTTGCTGAAAACATTTTTTAAACGAATATAAAATTTAGCAGTTATATGCGAGACTCGAACTGGGGACCTTCTAGTTGCAAATCCATGCACATAACCACTATACAGGTGGATAGGTTTGCCAAATTAGGCGCCTCTCTCCCTTTCATTTGTCTCGAGCCTGCTGTTGACGTGTCTTCTGACACATGTCTGTCAGGCTTCCAGACATGGACAGCTTCTCAGCATTTATCCTTATGGATGAGCTGAGTTGGTTTTTGGCAATCCAAAAATGCTCATCGGAGGTCCGGACGAGGCCATTAGTGGAGACGTTGCTGTGTTTTTCACGTAGGCATCTTGTTGGATCTCTTATTGGACATTGTGGTTTAAGGAGAGATCTCTACATAATGGGGCTCATGCCGGATCCATTTTGTAGATTCTGTGAGACAGAGTAGGAAACACCTATTCATCTTATGATTGATTGCCTGGGTTGTGAGGAAATTAGGTTTGGGATGTCTTGGAAGAGCTTAGGCTATTTCCCCTTAAGGTTATTGTCCGATTTATCGCAGTTTAAGGACTGCGGTGAATCTTAGATGGATTAGATCCGGGTTTAGCTTTTTTGTTCTAGACCCGGTTGTTGTTGTTTTTCTTGGTGTAGCTATATGGACCCAGTGAGGGTTTGGTCCCTCCCCACAGACAAATAATAGTAATAAATATCAAAATATCTCACCACAATTGGGCATAATTTTATTTCTTTATGATTTGATGGATTTGATGGAAACGATATGGATCCCAAATCTTTTAAAGTATTTTGCGCAATATTCTTGGAACACTCCTCTTATTATTGACTTACATTTAGTTCTTGCACAAGAAAATTTTGCATTGTTAAATTTTTTTTTAATAACTTGGTAGTACAGACAATACTTCTAAAACTCTGTGTCTTTATAGTATGAATAGCAAAAGTCACCTCCAGAATAGTTTTTTTTTTTCTTTATTTATTTTTAATTTTTTCTTTAAATATGTCTATATGCTTCATTGATATTACATGTAATAAGATTAAAAAATTTACATTTTACACCTTTTAAATATGCTGTGAAAATAAATTGTTAATGAAGATGGACAATTTTGATTATGAATATTAATTGGTTATGAATATTAATTGTTGATAATAATTCAAGAAAGCACAGTAAATTGATGAAATAGAAATGTTCAAAATTTATAGTTTTTCAAAGTCCCATTTATTAAAAAAAAATTAATGAATTACTACATGATCCAACTGGTGTTCTGGCAATGGCCAACGCCTTCCAGTTCTCAATGAACAGCTAATAAGCCTAGCTCTGGCGTTTTCTAAGACTGGACAGTTATATATAATAGATTGGTGAAATCCTGAATTATAGTACCTGTGGGATCACACGGGCACTAAGGTGAATCTATAATATGAAATCTATAAAGATAGTGCCTACTTGGACCATGTCCTCTGTTAATACTTGGGTTAACCAGTAATTGATTTTTAAATTTAGTTTCTGTCTATCTATATGAATATGTGTGATAAATTTCTTTGTCTCTAGTTCACTTTTGATATACGACTTTGGAAACTTATTGCAGGACGGTATTAATTGTATATCGTTAGCTCCTTTCTTAGCAAGACGATCAGCTTCTTCATTTTACTGAAAAATCCAGCATATGATTTTTATCCATTCTAATCCAATCCCTATTTCTTTTGCTTCCAGATCTTCTTTTTTTCTGTGGATACTTTCAATTAGAGAGAAATGAACTTTATAATTTCTTAAACTGCCGAATGTAATATGGCTGTCTGTGTAAACCCTTACATTTCTTGGGAAACCTGAACGGTTTTTTTTGAATCCATTCCATACTCTTGCTAATTGCTAAGCTCCTCGGCTTGATTATTGGAATACTTATTATTGTCCAATCAGAATATTTCTTCATGTTTTTTTGCTTTCTCTTACTCCTAGTAAGAGGAAGTATTGTAATCGTGTCAAAATTTCGATTACCGAGTTTCACCGGAAATATCCGTTTGACGGTCCCCTGAGTCCAAAAAAGTGGTTTTAGCAAATGGTCTGGGCGTGTGTGTCGTGTCGTCGTGTGTGTGGTGCTGTGTGTGTGTGTGTGTGTATGTTGTATGTGAACAGCATAGCTCAAAAACGAAAAACCGTAGAAAGTTGAAACTTGATATTCCGTTTAGGTATCACTATGGGATCTGACACTACGTTATCTGTCAAAATTCCTCAAACCGGAAGTACCACTTTACTAGTTGGGTTTTTTACTTTTTTGCGATTTTCTCAAAAATGGCTCCGATGATTTTCTTCAAACTTGGTACATCAACCACATATACAAAGAGCTAAAACATTTATTTGAAACATTTCTCTGGGAAAATTCATTTAAGGGCACTTTGGGGGAGGGGTGGGGTTAGGTTAACCTCTAAAGTGCTATTTCAGTTTATTACACAATTCGCTCATTTAAATAATGTTAATTAGAATTAAATATGTTGTGAAGTCCGAGTTTGAACAAAAAGTCGCGATAAAACCGGAACGTGCGTTTCCTTTACCACTTTAATACAAGTTATTCACTTTTTCAAAATTCTCAAAAATGCCGACGGATTTTTATGAAACTTCGTTATAAATTCAACATGCAAAGTCTACAACTTTTATCTAAAACATTTCTCTGGGAAAATTCTTTTCCGGGCCACTTTAGTGGAGGGGTGGGGTTAGATTTTCATCTAAAGTGCTATCCTAGTTCATTATACAATTCTATCATCCAAACATAATTAGTTAGAAATAAATAGATGGCTGAAATTCCGAGTTTCAAGAAAATTAGTAAACCGGAAGTGCGCTTTTACTAAACAGTTTTTTCAGTTTTCGACGAATTTCATTAAATTTGGTACACAAACTATAAAATTTGTCAATTATCATTTTGAGAACTGGAGTAAGAGAAAGTTGTGTGAGTGTTCACACCAGATTTTTATTGTTCTCAAAAGTATCTTTTTTTTTTCATTTACTCCAGACTTTCCGTTTTCAAAAATACCGTAATTTTTGAAGTTGATGCTGCCTGTTTTTTTTGTTTGTATTAATGTGCTTTGTTATTGCTGATCGTCTTCCAACCGCAATAGAAAATTCTCCATTGCAAATTGTAGGTTTAAGCATAGAATAATTTTTTGTTTCCTACAATAAATGGGAAATTCCTTTTTTAGTTTTCAGTCAAACAATTTCTTTTTATCCTTTTTTGAACCATCCATACTGTTACAATAGTACAATAACTGCGAGAGGTTAATTTTTTAAAACTAAAGAATCAATCACAACTCGATCTAATATTTTATAATCGATCACTTTCGATACGGGTACAACTTTAATCCCGCAATATTCACAAGATAACATCAACACAGACAACTTCATGCACACGAAAGATTAAAAGGTTGCAAACAATTTATAAATTATCGTTGAATTTTTTACTTTCTCTTACTCCTAGTAAGATGAATTATATTCGTATAAGAGGATATTGTAATCGTGTCAAATTTTCGATATCGAGTTTTCACCGGAAATATCCGTTTTGAGGTCCCCTGAGTGCAAAAAAGTGGTTTTTAGCAAATGGTCTGTGTGTGTCCGTGTGTGTATGTATGTATGTGAACAGCATAGCTCAAAAACGAAAAATCGTAGAAAGTTGAAATTTGATATTCCGTTTAGAGGTCACCATGGGATCTGACTTTACGTTATCTGTAAAAATTCCTCTACTGGAAGTACCACTTTACTAGTTGGATTTTTTACTATTTTGCGATTTTCTCAAAAATGGTTCCGACGATTTTCTTTAAACTTTAAACATCAACCACACATACAAACAGCTACAACTTTTATTAGAAACATTTCTCCGGGAAAATGCATTGAAGGCCACTTTTCGGGGGGGGGGGATTTTCATCAAAGTGCTATCCTAGTTCATTACACAATTCTACCATCCAAATATAATTAGTTAGAAATAAATAGATGGCTCAAATTCCGAGTTTCAAGAAAATTAGTAAACCGGAAGTGCGCTTTTACTGAACAGTTTTTTCAGTTTTCAACGAATTTCATTAAATTTGGAACAACCTATAAAATTTGTCAATTATCATTTTGAGAAATGGAGTAAGAGAAAGTAGTGTGAGTGTTTCACACCAGATTTTTTATATTTATTAATGGAGCATAAAGGAGTTCAAAAGGCTGCAAAGGAGTATTTTTGGATTTCGTTTTTTAAAAGGACCACAATTGGTCAGCTTATATTAAAATTATTCCGCTTAAGATTAATGAAATATTCATTGAAAAAGTTAGACACAGCTGGCAGTCAGGATCGTAATGTCTGTCAATATTGCAATAATTTAGAATCAATAGACAATTTGTATAATTGTTTTTTTTATATTTTTCTTACATATTTTCTGTTTTATTCATACAGGCTAGAATTTTTAGAATACTGCTTGATTGATGGGTTTAATTGGTCTTCTTAGAATTGATTCAGTAAAAAACATATTTAATATTCATAATAATTATACATAAAGAGGCGTTAGTTAGGAAAAGATTTAATTGGGAATATTTTGTAATATATAATTTAAATCATTAATGA
>JAAEAF010010021.1:0-21177 GCA_011037195.1 Triatoma infestans
GATTTACTAATTTTCTTGAAACGCGGAATTTTAGCCATCTATTTATTTGTAATTTATTTTGTTTGGATGGTAGAGAATTGGTATAATCAACTATGATAGCACTTTAAAGAAAAACATAACCCCACTCCTCCACCAAAAAAGTGATCTTAAATGAATTTTACCAGAGTAATGTTTTTAAAATAAAAGTTGTAGATATTTGTATGTATAGTTGATATAAGAAGTTTGAAGAAAATCGTCGGAGCGATTTTCGTGAAAAGCGCAAGAAAGTAAAAAATTCATTTCAGGAAAAAAGCACTTCCGGTCATCCAATTTGTTTCAAACTCGGGATTTCCACAACACAATTAATTATAATTAATATTATTTAGATGACAGAATTGAAAAACTAAACTGAAATAGCACTTTAGAGGAAAATATAATCTCACCCCCTCCCCCAAAGTGCCCTTAAATGAATTTTCCCGGGGAAATATTACAAATAAAAGTTGTAGCTCTTTGTATGTGTAGTTCATATATCAAGTTTAAAGAAAATCGTCGGAGCTATTTTTGAGAAAATCGCAAAGTAGTAAAAAAAAAACAACACTAGTAATGTGGTACTGCCGGTTGAGGATAACGTACTGTCAGATCCCATGGTATACTTAAACAGGATATCAAGTTTCGACTTTCTACAGTTTTTCGTTTTTGAGCTATGCTGTTCACATACATACATACACACGCACACACACACTCACACACACCACACACATACATACATACACACACACACAGACCATTTGCTAAAAACCACTTTTTTGTACTCAGGGGACCTCAAAACGGATATTTCCGGTGAACACTCGATATCGAAAATTTGACACGATTACAATACTTCCTCTTACTAAGGAGTAAGAGAAAGTAAAAAAAAAAAACAGTTGTAGCTGTTTACATGTGTAGTAAGCCGTTTTCGACAGAATAGCAAAAAAAAATTGAAAAAAAAACCTTTAGAAAAATGTTATTTCCGGTTAACCTCATAAAAACTTTATTGTTATTATAACTTTTAGATGAATCCATGATAGCATTTAAAACTAAATAACTAGCTAGCTAGTTTGAACTTTCCGTGATTTTCCGTGTTTGAGTTATTCTGGCCACATACTTTCATACACATACACACACAAACACATAGAGAGAATGACAAGTTTCTAAAAAAAAATCACTTCTTTGGACTCAGGGGACCTCAAAACGGATATTTCCGGTAAAATGGATATCGAAAATTTGACACGATTACAATACTTCCTCTTACTAGCAGTAAGAGAAAGTTAAAAACAGGAAATTGCTTTTTTTAAATGTCATAATTCATTGCAGATATTAAAAAAAAGTATCTAAAGAAACATTGTATGAAATTATTATTTACTATCCTTACTGCAGTAAACCGAGTTTTCACCAGAATTACTCATTTTTGAAGTCCCTATGTGAGAAAAAATGTTTTTAGCGAATGATGAAAAAATGTGAATGTGCGTATGTGTGTGTGCGTGTGTGTGGGTGTGTGTGTGTGACTATGAGAGAGAGAGAGAAAGCAAAATATCTTAAAAAGAAAAGTCACGAAAATTCCAAACTTGATATGCCGTTTAGACACTTCCCGGGGATTGGAAGGTTTCATTTTTCAAAATCAGGTAACCGGAAGTGCGTATTTAATACAAGTTTTTTTTTTTTTTTTAGTTTTCCCAACTTTCACACAGATGGCACCAACAATTTTCGTTAAATTTCGCATCCTAACTAGATTTAGCCTTATCACTATTATTTGCAATATTTTTTATAATAGGAAAACTGATTTAATGAAATTTAATATATTTAACTAACTTCTAAAGTAGCTACTTGTGTGTAATATATGGTTCTACCATCTACATAATATTAAGAAAATATTATGTGCGTTACCGGAATTGAGAGTTTCAAAAAAAAAATTGGATAACCGGAAGTGTGTTACTTTATGGAGTTTCTCTGAGATTAATGGGATTTTCTGGTAAACACTTCGTTTTTTGTTAAACTTGCTATATTGATGAACGTAAATAAAGTTACCACTTTGATTTGAAACATTTCTTCAAGAAAAATTAATTTTAGTAAGTTCCGGAAGATATGCTGCCCTCAATGTAGTCATAACAGGAAATACTTCTGTCCTAAAAAGAAATAGGTAGCTATAATATTTCGAACACCATCACCTAAATTTTTATGTAATATTAAGCCTAACTAAACCTTTAGTATAACTATCATTTTGAAGAGAAAGTTTCAATTATAATACTTGAGTAAGAGAAAGTCGTAAAATATGTTTCACACTAGATTTTTACTTTCTCTTATAAGAAGTGATACAATCGCGCTCAATTTACGAAGTTGAGTTTTCACTGGAAATCATACGTGCTCTGACATGCCGTGAGTATGAAAAAAAAAGTTTTAGCTAATAGTGAGTCCCCAGAGAGGGAGTAAGGAGAGCGTTATTGATGTGGAGAGGAGTCTGATTATGGCGGTCCAAAAAAATGTACGAAAATTGTAGAAATCGGGTTAAGCTATGACCTGTCTTGCGTTAATAATAGCTCAAGTCCGGGCGCCAGGTAGGAAAATACTACCTCGTAAAATTTTTGCGACTTCTATAAGGCCATAATTAACTATTTTCTTTTCTTTTCTTAGGTAGGTCAAAATAAACAGATACACCAAATAATTCTTTGACCAGTAGGGTTTACCCTTTTCTTTGGTCAGACATATATTTAAATTTATTTTACAGATAAAATTTTACAAGTGAAATAGCGGGTAAGCTTACCGTTACGATAGAACTTTACAACTAGGAATTCACCTACTACTCTGGTTTCGGCGGTGGCCACCTATTCTTTAGGATAACTCCTTTAATTTCAAAATTGTTCTTATCACCAACTCTCACTGCGCGATACGGGATCAGTTCACAGAGGCTTGAACCAAAATTTTCACGAGAACGATAACATAGGGAGTACTCCTCTAGTCCACCCCAAAACTTAGACTGACTCTCTCGATTGTTGTTTTTAGGGAACCTTTTCCAACTCGTTCAAAGTCCCTTTTTTTAAATTTTGCTAGTCGGTAAGTCCACCAATTAGGCAGCCTGCGCTACCTATTGAGTACCCGTGGTACTACTCCTTATAACACCACGTTATAACTCCCCCCTCACCAGAGACTTCCCTGGTCTGACCTCCTGCAGTGATCACCGGCCGGAAGCTTGATCGGGGTCCTCGTGGAAAGCCTTTAATCGGGAAACATGGTGACGTCCCATTTTCCTTCCTCGAAGTTCCTGCAGCTCGTAGACCAAGGGCGAAATTTTCTTAACGATCCGGTAAGGCCCTTCATATTTTGGAATTAGTTTGCTGCTAATCTGTTTAGCCGCCGATGATAGGGGATGAGCTTTCCTCAATACCTGGTCTCCCACTTTAAACTGACAAGGCCGCCGTCTTAAATTATAATAATGAGTTTGCTTATCTAAGGAGGTTAATTTATTTTTTTGTGCGAGAGCGATAATTTCTTTAAGTTTTGGGAATCTAGTTACCCAAGACGAAACAGAACGACCTACGATAGACTTCTCTTTTTCTATGGAGCCACGATAAGTATTAGTTATTTTGGGTTCTCTTCCAAAGTTCAACAAAGCGGGTGAAAATCCTGTTGATTCTTGTACGGCGGTATTTATACCAAACATAAACTCCGGAAGATACTGGTCCCACTCTTTGTGATTGTCTTTGATAAATGAGGTAATCATTGTCTTCACGTACCTCTTCCCATAGTTCTTGTCTTGGCGAAACTCCAGCAGAGCGGGTTCTGCAGACGGTATATCCAACTAAGAGTCCCTTCGTGTGACATCTTGGATTCAATAAGTACAAGATTACAGATGTATAAACTATTTAAACCCAACTATAGTCGAATAGTGGCTCCACGAAAAGGAATATTACAAGTACATATGTATACCCAAAATATAACCGATCCGGATTAAATAATTTTTCCCAAAATTTTTCCTAAACTCAAATAAATTAGCCTCCAATTCCTTAAGTGATAGATTGACATAAAAAAAATATATGAAATTTACTAAGAGAAATAATTGAAATATACTTCCTGAAATAAATGAGAAATATAAAAGTATCAACATAAAGAAAAAATATTATTAAAGAAATACTATATGCAAAATATATTCAACTTTACCTAAAAAAAACTAAATAATAATAAAATTATAAAAAAGAAAGTTCCTTGGTTTAGAAGAAAAGATAATAATCATTAATAACATAAAACTGAAATTTAACTCAACATATTATGGGCACGTTATTAAGATTGTTAATACGAAATATAAACTAATTACTAATAAACATTTTAAATCATAAATGTCTACTTTAGATAGCTTAGGCAATTCAAATCAACTTTATTTGACACAAATAAATAGTGACTTTTAGCAATTAAAAAAAAATTAGTAATATGATTTGATGAAAAGTCACTTTCATTCAATAAAAAAAAGATAAGTTAACTTGTAATTATTTTTGTGTGATTTGCTCTCTAAATGTTCGTGGGACTTTTTTTTTTTTTTTTTCTTGGCTATCTTTTACTATAATATTAAATAATATAAAGATCGTAGTTTCGCTAAAATGATACATACATAGCGAGATAATTTTAACTAGTGATTTCGCACTCTCAAATGTTTTACTGTTGTATTATTATTTACAGAAAAAAAGTAACAAAAAAAATTGCCCACATTAAATAAAGTTGCCACCATTAAATCAATTTAGTTTTAATTCTATTTAATGGAACATAATTTGAACGAGCTAGTTATAAAACAAAAGAGAATCCTAATGAGTTTAAGTAAAACATAGATATATATTTTATTCCTCGTAAGAAAAGTAAAGAAAGTAATTATCAATGTTTTTTTTTTTTATTTTTTTTTTATTTTTGTATCTCAAAGTTTATTCTAACTGATCTGAGCAATACAGTTGTTTACGGCATAAACTGCAAGTTACCAAAAGTAAACAAAGCTTTGTATTATATAACTAACGTAAAATTATTAGATGAAAAAATTTAAAATTTAATTCAATTCAGGTTTTTTTTTTTTTTTTTTTTTTTTGTTTTTTTTTTTGTTTTAAATTTAATTTACAAGCTAAAACTATATTTTACAGACAGTAATAATAATTTGACGAAGGAAAGTTTTTTTGTTTTGATTTGTTTTTTTTTTTTTTTTTTTTTTTTTTTTGTTTTTTTTTTTTTTTTGTTGTTTTTTTTTTTTTTTTTACTACGAAGTTTTTTTTTTTTTTTTTTTTTTTTTTTTTTTTTTTTTTTAATTTTCTGATTCATAAAATTTTCTGGTCCCTGTTCCGAGCGCCATATAATTATGACCTGTCTTGCGTTAATAATAGCTCAAGTCCGGGCGCCAGGTAGGAAAATACTACCTCGTAAAATTTTTGCGACTTCTATAAGGCCATAATTAACTATTTTCTTTTCTTTTCTTAGGTAGGTCAAAATAAACAGATACACCAAATAATTCTTTGACCAGTAGGGTTTACCCTTTTCTTTGGTCAGACATATATTTAAATTTATTTTACAGATAAAATTTTACAAGTGAAATAGCGGGTAAGCTTACCGTTACGATAGAACTTTACAACTAGGAATTCACCTACTACTCTGGTTTCGGCGGTGGCCACCTATTCTTTAGGATAACTCCTTTAATTTCAAAATTGTTCTTATCACCAACTCTCACTGCGCGATACGGGATCAGTTCACAGAGGCTTGAACCAAAATTTTCACGAGAACGAGAACATAGGGAGTACTCCTTTAGTCCACTCCAAAACTTAGACTGACTCTTTCGATGGTTGTTTTTTTAGGGAACCTTTTCCAACTCGTTCAAAGTCCCTTTTTTAAATTTTGCTAGTCGGTAAGTCCACCAATTAGGCAGCCTGCGCTACCTATTGAGTACCCGTGGTACTACTCCTTATAACACCACGTTATAAAGCAAAGCAAGAGTTTATCCGCACCAACGACCTTTGAACCCTCAAAGGGTCTAAAGCAGGGATGTTGTATGGCTCGCACCATATACTCCAATTTATCTGGAAAGAGTGATGAATGGATGGTTGAAGGAAGTGTGGACGAATGGGTATACCTATTGTAAGCATCTGTCTACAATTTTCTTCGCAGACGAACTCAGGTGGTAATTGCCCAGGATAAAGAGGATCTCAAGCTCATGATGAGTAAATTAAAAGAAATGTACACAGACTAGCGAATGAAATTAACTACAGTAAGACGGAATAGACGTATATGGTTATTGAAGGAAATGCGGAACTGTAAAACTTTATATGGAAAATGAACCTGTAGCAAAGTAAATTCATTTAATATCTGGGACTGGGGGGCACTGCTGGAAGAAGTGGCAGGACACGATGAGGAAGTAAAGCCACGAGCTCAACAGGGGCGGAAAACTGCGAGAATGCTGCTGCACCCAGTGCAACTGGAACAAAGTAATTTCTGAAGGGAAAAAAAAGACAAATTTTCAACTCAATTCTAGATGGGATTCATATATGCAGAGCAAAAATTTGGACTCCCTTTGTGCAGGGACTGTGATAGAATGAAGGTAATGTAGATGGATTATTGGAGGTGGTGTATTCAGAAAACCAGGAGGAATACAGTAAGGAATGAGAAAATAAGGAGGGAGATGGAAGTCCAGGAAACTATGACGGAAAAAGTAATGAAGAGGAAGCTTAAGTGGTATGGACACCATTAGAGGATAACCCCCAGGAGATGGCTGGATGAAGTAAGGAAGTGGAAACTTCGAGGATCAGAGGAAAGGAAAGACCGGCGAAAAGATGGGAGGAGGAAATCGACGAGTAGATGGCGGGACGAGATTTGAGAAAGGGTGATTGGTAGAGTGGGGAAGTTTGGGGACAGCCGGTGACCTGACAGAAACCTATAGATGGAAGATCCCCGGATTAAGTAAGTAAGCTAATAATGTGTGAGTGATTGTAAATGAATGTGTTTTTGTGGGTACTTTTGTATGGACTAAATGTCTTAAGCGGCCTCTACACGGTCAATAATATTGACAATACTTTAGAGTATTGACAATAATATTGACCATGTAAGGTGAAAAAATTGTATTGATGGTCGGTATTCACAAGAGTATTGATGAAATTCAGATTTTCTGATTCGTGTATCAATAACGAGAATTGGAGGGGATATGGGCAATATTATTGACCGTGTAGGGGCGGCGCCAATACTCAGTTCAACAGTTTTATACAACGCTGAAACTAACCTGTACAAAACATATGCGATACTATTATAATAGATTAAAGGACTTTATGAGTGGTGCCAAACGCCAAAATAATGGCTACGCAAGCTTTTGTACGATTATTCAGTTTTTAAGGTAAAAAAAGCCAACAAAATAACGAGTACAAACAGTAAATTCGCTCTCCTAGTGGCAGAAGTAGTAACTAATGAGCACAGTTATTGACAAAAGTATTGACAATAATATTGATCGTATTAGGTAATGAAATATTGAAACTGGTTAGCACGAGTATTGATGGTTATATTGTCAATACTGATATTGACAATATTATTGACCGTGTAGAGGCCGCTTTAGAAACGAAAAATCTTAATATACCTTAATGTAACTTTTTAGGTACAATCACCGCATTTGATACGGAGATTTCTGTCGAAATCCATGAAAGTACGACTTAATGTATTTTCTCTTTTCTTTTATTTTTTCCAGTTTTTCACATGTTTTCGAAAACGGCCCCACGATATTCTTGAAAAAACATTGTTTTTTTTTTTTTTTTTTTTTGAGAGGGTTATATTGGCGAGTACAAATGTTAAGCTTTCCACGACCTAAATAATATTATTGATAAAATTCTATATTTGAAGATAATCAGTTAACTCAAAGTGTAACTTTATAGAATTGGTTTTTGAGTTTGTTTTTTTAAAATTTTCTTGAAAAGGTTGTAACGATATTCTCGAAATTTATAAGCTATCACCTTTAGTTGATACATTTTTCCGGAAAAAACTGGTTTGTAGAGGTTCTGAGGAGTCTGTAAGAAATCAGTGCATTACCCACAACATTTTAGGGAAACTGAGTATAAATTAAAAAATGTATCAATTTTATAATTCTATTAACTACACTAATAGAAAATTGTACTTGACATAATACTTTTTTTTTTGGGTTTATCGGATACAAACAAAACAACACCTACGAGCAAGTCTCTTTCTAATTACGGATACTGACCGTGGTGAAGAGTAGTAAACTAGAAGGAGATCTAGTGAAGGTCTGTGCTCTATATTTGTAAACTAGGTTTACAGTGGTTCTTCATATTGGCTGTACGTATACTGCCTCATTTAGTTTATCCATTAATCTTATTCGTTGTCATCGCCAGTGCTACTTACATCTATCAATGACAGTTAGTTGTCCAACAGAGAAGATGCTATTTAAGGGATGGGCGACAGGTTTCTCCAACTTACTTCTTACTTCTTTCGTAATTTACAAGTAACTTGTGTTTACTTTGGAACACACTGTGATATCCTTACTATATTCTATAAAAATTATTTAATTCAATAAAATTTATTTTCTTGCACCTTCGACAATTATTACCTCCAACGGTCTTATACATATATTATGTGAAAAAAAGAAAGAAAAACTGACTGTTCTATTAATTCCAAACCTCTTGTTTTCTCATAAGATAAAGTCGACGCTTTCCTTATATACAGCGCGCGTAGTCTATGGCTAGCGCACTGTGTTTTGTTGCTAGATTCCCGTGAATGTTGAAAAAGTGTTACTCTTGTAATGTGATAACAAGAAGGAGTGATAACAGAAATATATAATTTTTAATTATAAAAATTATAACTAGTGGTGCCAGCCAGACGCTATTATTCAATACAATAGCTGCGGTCAGTGCACGGTCAGAAGACCGCCCGCCAAAGACACACCGCTTTCACAAGGGTCAACAAATCACTCAAAAGACCGACCACCTGGTTACAGTCCTTTGATAACTACCATCACCTGTCGCCACACCTGTTCACCGACCTTCTTTCAAGACCTAGGGTCAACACACGGCAATAAACAAACACTCAAGACCGACCACCTGGCTACAGTCCTTTGATAACCGCCAACACCTGTTCAAGACCAAGGGTCAACACACGGCAAGAGATGTTTGAGTGTGACCCGTAATTACAAGACTTGTCAATGTGTGTCATGGCAATATAAGGTGTCTCTCTACAGGAGTGGGGAGGACTATTCTTCAGTATTTCATCAGCGTAACATCAAGATTCTACCAGTGACATAATTCATACATCGGAGCGCGTCCCCTATCTAAGTATTTAAACATATATTTATTTATCATCATTATAGTTGTGCATTCTAGTTACAATTTAAATCATTTTAAATTAATTGTAGTTTATCTTTTCAAACGTTTAAATTATTGTTAAAATATACATATATCTATTTTCGTAAATTCGTAATTCATATTCCGAAAAACAACTCTCTAAATTCTCTAACTAACTCCGAACTATTCATCGCATCACAACACCTCACCAAGACATCTGAACCCATTACACTCTGCATCCTGGGTCAAAGAACAAACGGCGAAATACCCACAAAAAACATCGCCGTTGCCAGACCATGGCCCTTTATGGGCTGTTGCGCCGTATAGTTTCCGTATATATAACAAGTATAGCGCTTAAAATTTCTTATTATTATCTTTATTTCGTAACTAAATAAAGCTCCAAGAATGGTAAAGACAGCGAACAAACAAAAAAAAAGCAGAAAAAATATAAGGTAAATCATCCCGTTAGTATATTTTTATTTAGGTTTATAAGGATTGTGCTTTATAGTTTCCGTTGAATAGAACCAACCATTTTGGACCATTTCTTCATGGATCTTGGCGGCCCTGAGCATATCCTTTCCTAACAATATAAACATTCCTAAAACTGACACACTCAGCACTCATACAATACACATTTTACTTTATGGATTTAGCATCCTACTGACAAACTCTAAAACCCATGCACACACATCACTCACACTTTCGATGACTATATTCCATTTTCAAACACGTTCATCCAAAGAAGCTATCTTTCATGTCGGTGTGAATTTGGCTTTATAATCACTCCCTATAAATCTGTACATCTTATTCTTAGATTACTTGAGCAAGTTTTGTACCAACTATTTATATTTAGTTCATTCTATATTGTTTTCACCGCAACGAGCACCTAAACACTATTTACATTGCTAGGTCACCCTATCAGATCTCAACTATTAATCATTATTAAGTAACTTTTTGATGTTTTAAAGTTTATTTTCGTCCATTCTTATAAAGTGCTCTAACCATCGAAGCTAATATTTCATACATCATGAAATTTTACTTACTTACACATTTGTATGTCCGAAACTGTTTATGAATTCGAAGTTAAATAAAATGCAGACTGTCCCTCCAAGAATGGAAGAAAACAATAATCACATAATTATTCTAATAAGTTTATTCCATTCTACACTCTAATTTTTTTTTTTTTTGAACAGCAACAGTTAACTACTGATGATGGAATTAGTATTAATGATCCAAGATTTTGGACGTTGATGATGTATCAGAGACATTTTCCGTGGTAGCCTGCTTCATTTTGTGGTCATCGACCGGTTTCGGGCGTTCGCCCATCTTCAGGATGCATTTTTAGATAGTGTGATAACACAGACTTCACAGAGCAAATTCAGTTTATACACTCAAATAAACTGAATTTGTGTGTAAACTAAATTTGCTCTGTGCAAGTATGTGTTGTCACACTGTCTAAAATACGCATCCTGAAGATGGGCGAACGCCCGAAACCGGTTGATGACCACAAAATGAAGCAGGCTACCACGGAAAATGTCTCTGAGGCTTTCCAGCTCTGCGGAACCAACCACCACAACAATTGATGTTGTATGTTTCAAGATCAATGAAATCCTTCCATTCACATATTGTCTGATCCTAAAAAAAAAATTATATCTCAACTGAACGATTCTTCAAGATTATACAAGAACTCCAAATTCTCTTTGTTTGAAAATTCCTTGTGAGGGCTGGAGTACCGCAAGGAAGTATTCTAAGCCTTCAGCTATCTCTCTACATCACAATCACAACCATTTACAGATAACAAGCTTTTCTTTCTTTCTATCCAGACCGACAAACCCTTATCCATAACACCCAAAATCACCTAGATGACTTAGAAAACATAGTGCCAAATTTCTGGCACTAGAAAGATAAAATTAATGAAAATAAGAGCACAGTTAAAAGGTTCAATTTTTCGCCGAGCAATTTGTCCCCTACTACTTTACAACAGCATTCCCACCCTGACATCATGAAATATCTACGTATGTACTTTCACGTAAAAGGCTAACGTGAAACATCGTATGAAACTAGAACGACATGTGTCTGTATTGAGTGTTCACTCGATATAGACTTTCTTGGAAACTACTAGGCAGAAGCACCAAAGTGGCTCATATACAACGCAATCTTATGATAATTTGGACTTACGAGGATGATGTCTGGGGTATAACCAAACGAAACAACTGAAAATTAATCCAATCCCATAATCCAATATCTCCGCAAATTATCCAAAATTCCATATTAGGTATCCTGCGGTACTTTACACAATGATCTAAAAATCCTCTTCATCAAGGAAATCATATATCATCGCATTATAAAAATAAATCCATAAATCTCACCTTCTACATTCCAATACTCTAAGCCTACTGTTGACTTCTTCCCACATTCCAGGCACCCTCTTCACTGATTAAAACTTCTATTGACCGACCGTCAAGACTTTATTAAATCTTTACAGTTTGATATAAACTTTTAAAAGTCATTATTGCTTTAATAACATGTTCCTGTACATGTCATTACATTCTTAACAACACTCAAAACTTATTTGTATTGTGTCAAAAACAAATAAAAGGTTTACTTCATTGTCTGATCTTTTGTTGATTGTTGACCTTCCCATTTGCACACATTCTCAGCATTGTTAAGAGTATTGAGAGTTCTCTTTTAATTCAGATTATTTTTAAAATGTTTTGATTCTTACTTTAATAAATGTGCATAAAAAAAAAAAAATAAAAAATAGTGAAAAAAAAAAATCTGATCAACAATTAGCCGATTAATTAAAAAAATTGACGGATTAATTTAATAAATTAGCCCTCTTAATTAATTAAGCTGATTAATAGGCCCTCGAAAGAATTAAAACTATTAAAGAAATAATATTTTAACTGAACTTAACTTCATTTACTTTACGGAGATAATTACAGTAAATTATAGGTACCCATATAGTAGTCATACCATTGAGAATATTGATAAATGGCCACTTAGTAAATTGTGGTAGTATCCGTGGCATGCTCTCACGATAAAATAATTAATTGTTAATAATGGTAACTAACGCATAAACTATTATCTATAAATTATATAACACACTATCTCTAAATTGAATATTACTATTATAAGTTTTCCAAAATAAAAAAGAAAAATTTTTTGTACTCATTCATACAACTTTCTGTTTCCACAATTTATACAACTATAAAAGTGACCAAGTTTTCTGTAAACTGGGAAATTTTTACTCACTTAACTTATCATAAATATACTTTCAGATTCTCCGCCTATACAATGCATTAATAGTGGAGATAACAAAGGTGAGAAAATTTTGAAAAGAAATAAATCCGGTCAGTCGACGGAGAATCTCAAATAGCAATCAATTAAGTTGCTCACGATATTATCATATAATATACATGGTTTGAAGAATAAGATAGAAGATACATCTTTGCGCGCATATCTCAATTCCTTTGATGTTATATTTATTTTCGAAACGTTTGTTGAAGAAAAGGATGTACATAGGTATAATACTTTGTTTCGAGATTTTCATACTACGTGGATACCAGCAAAAAGAAAAACTTGTGTTGGAAGAGCATCTGGGGGTTGTGTGTATGGTTACAAAAAATTATATAGTAATAGTTCAAGTGAAATTAAATTTGTTTATGCGAATAATCGTAATATAATAGAAGTTCAGCTATGTGATAAGGTTGTGTTTCTAATATGAATTTGCAAATTAAATAATAGCATTGTCAATAATAGTAGTGGGGGAAAAAAATAAATAAATAAATAAACAAAAAAATAAAAAAATAAAAAAAATATTAAACTTCATAAATTAATAATCACGAAGTATAATTATTGTATTTATTAAGATTTATATTTATAATTAATAGTATAAAAAATAAGATCAGTTCTCGTGAATTTCTCCGTAGCATCGTGTATTTCGTATATATATTTGATTTCTTCCTTTGTTTGGAATGTATCTTTCTTAAGATATAGTAAGATCGCAAAGTATTATTTAATCATAAACCTGCTCCTGCGACGTGATATCACAAGCAGACAGTCTTTATGTTTTTGTAAAAAGCTTGTTTGTCCTACTTATATGTATACCGTATTAATATAGATAAATAAAGACAAAAATAATAAATTATCATAAATATAGAGATGGGTCACAACTAAAAAGTAATATTATTTTTGCTGTTTAATTTTTTGTTCAGCTGAACTAGTTGTACTTGTAACTCGTAAATGTACATCTGGTAGTTGTGAATTAGTCATTTCCAAACTACAACTTGCTTGTAATTATAGTTGTAATTAGTAATAAAACTAACAACTGTGCTACTTGAATCTTCTTTTTTCCTTTTTTTTTTACGACATATCTGCTTTACTTTTTATTTGCAAATTAAATTTTTAATTTCTAACTATCAAACTTAATGTGAGTCAAATTTGGCAAAAAAATATTACTAGTTGAATCTCGTCACGACAAGAGTAACTTAAAAAATAACTTCAAGTACAAGTTGTGTTGTAATTTTACATTCCAACACTAATTTCATTAGTTATAAAATATAATTGCAAAAAACAAATACCAACTATATTTTATAATTATTAGTTGCAATTACATAATTAGTAATGGTCAGTTAAAAATATAGTTAACTAAACCAGAAATTAAGAACTATCGAAGTCTGGATGTGTAGTAAATGAACCTCGGCTAGCCAGGGTTGTTGTGTACTCATTACATTGTTGTCCAGAAGATTCTACGCCCAATAATATTCAGTACCCCAATAACATTTGAAATCTACCGTGATACATTCCTCAGAAATCCCAAAAAATCAATTATTGCGGAAATATCTTTAAAAGTGATATGTGTATGTCTCCCAATTTTACAAAGAAATCATTGTAGCCCAGAACTTTAATCTTGCATTGACTAGAACAATTAGAAATTTCTCGGGATAACCGAGAACCCATGTGCTTTGCCTTGAGAATTGGCCAAGACGCGACAAAGATTAGACGGAGAGTAAGTAGGTAAGCTTCAAGAACAGCAATGCAACCAGGAAGTTAAAAACTTCCCTATATGGTATTTTCTTCACAAGAAGGAAAATAAAAGGAGTTTTTACACCCTAAGGGTAAGAAAATAACTTGAAATTCAACAAAAAACATAAATAAACTGCTCATTCACCAACAAGAAAAGTTGGACCCCCCCCTTACTCATAAAAATTCAAACAACCATGCTAGTTACGTTTTACAATAACAAGAGATCCTTATACTTTAAGAAAACCGTAACAATCCTTGTACAAACTAATCCATATATTACGAACCGTTTCAAGTTGATTCCGTACTTCGAAAGGGATTAAATGTAGTAGTATAGAGAGTGTCGAGATCATCATCATAAACCGTGAACTCCGAGAATCTCAGTAATGTATTATTGTTACTGCGCCCTTCCTTTTAATGTTGATAATGGGCAAGATCGTCTCTATTTAAAATCATTTTGTAAACTCTAAAACATGAAAAAAAAAAAACCTAAATTTAAACTATTAAAGAAAATATTAAACTATTACTGAATTGTTAAATCAGTAAGAACACGGTTTCTTCTAATTAAATTTTAGCCAATTAACCAACCAACTTACTAATCTCATTGGCATTGATAATTCAATAAAAATACAAAGCGGAATTAAAGTTTTTAAGAAAATTAAACAAGAAAAAAAATAATAACGCTATCCTATTTCTTTCTTTTATTTCTGTCGAGTGTTTACATATATAAAAGATAATACTAACAAATCTAACTAGTACATTACTTAGATGTGTGTTGTTAAAAGCATAGTACATACAACATTTATTTCATATATATACAAACTTTTGCAAAGAAAGACAGAAATTACTTAAGGCGGTAAACTAAGTGTGGAAAACTACACGGAAGGTCATATTAAGAAGTATGTAACGCCAGGCCAGAGCTGTTAGTCACAGGGTTAGAGTCTTAACTTTTCAAAATCCTTTACTAATTGGAGGTGAGCGTGTATGGGTTGCTAAGTACTCAGCCGCTTTGTTAATGACCCAACTTTTAAATTAAATAATTAATGATATGTATTTAGCTAAGATTCTTAAATGGATAACAAAACCTTCTCAAATGATTAGCACCATTTTATTTATATAAATGTAAATATTAATAATTATTAAAAAAAAAAAATTACCCTTACTTCATTTATCTTGTCCATATACACCAGTGAGGAAGAAATAAGAAGATCTAGTCCAACAATAATTAAGATATTAAGATTAATCAATATAAATACAAAGATCGATGTGATGAATCACTTTATCAATACTGAAGAAAATTTAAAAAATAAAAACAAGATAAGTTAAAAATGAATAATGAAATTTTGATGCTAAAACGTCAAACTAGGGTTGTTACAAAAGTTTTTGTGCATAAAAACAGTTTTATTTAAAACTAAATACCCATATAAAAATGCTTATTTAAATCTGTTTCATCAAAATATAAACCAGTTTCATTTTCACCAGTTTTCATCTATCTTTCTGCAAGCATTTCAGTTTTCTGAGTGTTTCACACTTTTCCTTTTTGGGGCGAAAAACTGCTCGCTTACCAGCTACACTCCTTCATAATTTTCAAAGTGCCGTCCAAAATTTCTATAATGTGCCATGGATAGTAAAGATCGTAATTAGATGGTGCAACATTGGGGCTTTATCCAAAATGTGACAAAAATTATGCTTACTCCCTCCAGCTCTGCTGGGAAGTGAGCATGTTGTAGAATAGCTTTATTTTGGATAATTAAAAAGAGATATATTGCTTTTCAGACTTCATAATCTCTATGTAGCGGGTCAACGTAAAGTTCAGCGTCAACAACTCTACTTTGCGACAACATCAAAATGCGAAACATCTTCAAAGTACCATAAACGCAATAATGACTTTTTTCCCCGCTCTGATTAGGCTACATGGCTTAGCTGTATCCAATTCGTACGACTGAAATATCCTCTATCCATCACTTATAATTTCTTTTCCATAACCGATCAACTTTTGAATTTTTGATCAATTCTTTGCACTCTTTTCACGAGGTTCTTATGATTGTATTAAATTTCTGTCATCCAGCTTTCTGTGATGGCGGGCTCACCGTGACGTTTGAAGCCCATATACGGTAGATAATCCTCGAGTATACGGGTCCTGCCTGCCTCACACATTCAAGCAATTCCTTACCATCGACAACCGAAGTGAGACCCCTAAAGACTCATCTTGTAAGCTTCTGTCCCTATTCTTGAAGCATTTAAATAAAAGCGTTGCCATATTTTGGTACATTCAGCACAAATTTCTTCGGCTACCATATTTTGCGCTTAGTCCTTTATTCCAATAATGTCTCAGAAGATCGCTAATCACAATTGTTTCTTTGGATATGTTGTTTGCAGATTATGGTAAAGATGTTTAGTTATATAATTGAATAAATGATTATTAATAGTAAACAGTGAATATAAATTACATAAACCAAACGTACAAATAATATTTATTATCTGACTTTAAAGATAAGCAAGCATTGTTTTCATGGGCAAAAACTTTTATAACAACCTAGAATAAGTAGGTCGCGGAGGATGCAGTGAAATTTTTGTAGATTTTTAGCCAAAGAAGTATTAGAATGGAAAACTTATTGCTTTTAAGTTTATAACAGAAATTCTAATAATTTTATCACTTAATACCTCAATTAAATCGGTAATATTTTTTAGAAAGGCAATCAATCTTTGTTACCAAAGGTAAGAAATAATTCAAAAAGAGGAATTATAATAAGCAATTAAAAATTCTCTAGACATCATTTTTAATTTTGTTAAGTTTTCCAAATCCAGTGTATACACTGTGAATTATATAAATACAAGGTGTGTAAATTAAGTAATGAGACTGATTTTTTATCTTTTTTTTATTCAAATAAATTACAATTCAACATTATCCCCTTCAAAGTAACTATCTTGGGAAGCCACACAACGCTGAAGACGATTCTTCCAATCGTCATAACAGTGCTGGAACTCGGATACTGGAATAGACTTCAGTTGGTCGGTTACGGCTGTTTGAATATTCTCCAATGTTCCAAAATGACGTCCCTTGAGGTGATTTTTCAATTTGGGGAACAAAAAAAAAGTCACATGGACTCAAGTCGGGTGAATAAGGAGGCTGAGGAGCCACAGGAATGTTATTACTGGCCAAATACTCATTAATACAATTAATTTTTCGGAACCATTTTTGCACAAATTTTTCTCATCCCCAATTCATTAGTCAAAATTTGATGAACGGTTGTGTGAGTCAAATTCAACTCTTCGCCGATCATTCGGACTGTCAAACGACGATCTGAACGCACGAGATCGCGGATTCTGCCAACATTTTCGTCGGTACATGAAGATGAAGGCCTTCCGCTGCGAGGCTCGGCTTCAATTGATTCCCTTCCTTCTGCAAACGACTTAAACCACCTAAAAACCTGCTCTCGACAAAACATTGTCTCCATAGGCCTGGCACAGTTTATCAAACGTTTCCGTTGCACTATGCCCAAGTCTGAAGCAAAACCTGATAGCACAACGTTGCTTGTAATTGATGTCACTCATTTTTAAAACGCAATGAAAAAACCTTGCTCACAAAAAAAGTCACTACGGACAGTGCAACAACTCTAGCATTTTCAAATTTGCACTGGACGTGTATCAGATGTTTACTTGCCCTACCAAGCCTCCAGTGTTGCCAGATCGAACACTAGAAAATCAGTCTCATTACTTAATTTACACACCTCGTATATTAAAAGACAATTGTATTTTCCAAATAAGAGGTGAGCTTTTTTTTAAAATGCAAATGTAACACAGTTATTGGAAAGCAATACCACATGCCATACGTATGTCCTGCTCTTTGTAATAATCAAGAAAATGAAGACATTATTGCATTTATTGCTAGCAAAATTGTACAATAATAAAAGAGTTCTGATTTGAAACGGCTAAATAAAAATGTAAAACAAAAAATGTAGTTATTGATTATCTTAAACCGAAAAAAAATGATCCGATCTTGTTAGTTAGTACGAGTATAGTTGGATTTATAGAGCTGAATTTGTTAAAGAGTTTAATTCTAGTTAGATATGTATTTGTTTTGAGCTTTAGCTTTTTTATTTTGGTATATTATTTGGCTTTGTTTTTTATTCCTTTTGTATAATATTCAGTTCACAAGAGATATTATTATTTAGTTTATTTAATGACAATAAAGTTTGTTTACTATGGTTAGGATTGTTATTTTACATAATGTTATTTACTTTAGGAATTGCGTATATTTCATAATTAGCTTGTTACTTGTTACTATGAGGTTTATGATTTTTTAGTTTTGTATTCTGCATGTTTTCATTTTTATATAAATACAAAACTGTTGTCAAATTGATCAAGGAATAAAAATTATTCAAGAAAATATTGTATTCTGTTGTAAATAAGTTTATACAAAATCAATACAAGTTATTTTTCTATCTATCTATTCTATCTAATTTTTCTATGTACCTTAAAAAAAAAAGTTGATCAAACTGAGATTTAACCATATTCTGGATGATTTACTTATTTAAAACAAATGTTAACTTTCCTACGAAATAACGATTTGAATGAAACCATAACTCGATCAGTAATTTAAATGAGTCAGTGATCAGAAGGGTTTTGGTTCTATGTTTAGTTATGTTGGTTTAACTTCTCTTAAAAATGGAGAATGGAGTGGTGGGATAATCCACCGTTCCTAGGAAAAAGGCTTGTTTACAAATAGCGGCAAACAATTCGGTAGGAGAGAAAGGATCAAGAAGTGAGTGGATAGATGGCCACAAACCTTCCGATCCCAAGGAGGTTGGTTGCTTTGTTATCGAATATTGTTATTTGTAGGCGAGACAGAAAAATTAAGAAGAGGTAGAATATTTTCTCTTCAAGGGAATGTACTTGCTTGAGAGAAGGCGATACTTATTCCGCTGATATACAAAGAGTAGAGGACGTGTCCTGCTTATATATGTCGCAGGGAAATGATGAAAACGGGATTTGATCAAATACATGAGAGATATGAACAATTCACGGAAGATTTTAAAAACATAGTGTGTTATTACCATTTCACTAAAAAATTAAGTGATTTCATCTAATTCCTTAACTATTTCAGTAAAAAGACGAAATAAACATGTCAGGACTTGCGCAAGACTATTTGGAGTCCATGGCGGCTAGCTCCGAGTGCTTCGACGCACTGCCGACACAGTAACGGCCGAATCTTACGTGATGAAGGTTATTATTAGGTACTTTCCTGAGTTCAACGTTTATCAAGTACGCAAGTCAGAAAAGTGGCTTTGAATACAGGACAAAATCAAACTCTGACCGAATTTGTGTGCCAAGAACAGTTTAATGAAATTATCAGAACGTTTTTGAACGAGCTGCATGATAAAGAAAAACCCTTGTGGACTCGTGAAAGAACGTGAAGAAGCTATCACAGCCATTGAACAGTTTAAATTAGCACCAATACTTAAACTCCAACGGACTAGGAAACAATACTATTATAGAAAAAAATACGATGTGATGGAAGTTGGTGCTAAAAGAAGAATTTTGTCATATGCTTCGGGAAATCCATCAGTTAACTGGTCACGGAGGCAGAGATAAAATGCTGTTTAGTTTGAAATCCAAATATTTAATACCCACTTCAGTTATTCTGGAGTTTTTAAAGCTGTGTATATACCGTACTGTGTGACATACCGTCAATCTAAAAAAAAAAATTCCAAGAAAAGGAATCGTTGTTTGCCCAATAGTGTCTAGCGACGACTATCAGCGTGGTCAAATCGACTTAATTGACTTACAGTCGACCCCGGACAGAAATTACAAATGGCTATTACACTCAAGGATCAGCTTTCTGCGGCCGTTGGCTTCGAAAAGAGCAGCTGAAGTAGCAAAGGAGCTATTAAAAATATTTCTGGAAGTGGGTTGCTCTCACATGCTACAAAGTGACAACGGCCGTGAGTTTACAGCGGCTGTCATACAAGAATTAATAACCTAGTGGCCACTATGCAAAATTGTAAACAGTAGGCCTAGACACCCAGCAAGTCAAGGATCTGTTGAGCGATCAAATCAAGATGTCGTAGCTATGTTACGCGCTTGGCTAATTGACAATGACAAGAAAAATTGACAGCGAAGAAAAAGCATGCTGTGTTGTTTGTGGAATGGAATCTAGTGGAGCCCATTCATGCGATATTTGTAAAAATCCAGTGCAAGCAATATCCGGAAATATTGTAGGAGAAGAAGGATATGGATCGAAAATTCTGTGCTATTTATGCCAAAAAGAATGGAGCATTAAGGATCAAAGGGAAGATGCTGGAAAATAACTTAAAAGATCAGCTGAAAAGTTGAGAGAGACTTCATCCAAGAAATTTAGTGACATTTTAATAGGTTCAACAGTTCTGATCGATATACCTAAAGTGGACAGAGGTCCATTAGATGGAAATAACATTATAAGGATTGTATTAAATACAAAAAATAATTTATATCAAATTGGTACTTCAGTTGGAATAATAAAAGATTGGCTTCCTAGAAGCGCTCTTCAAATACTTTTACCGAAACAGTCCCATCGATTAAGCTTAGTCTGCGTGAGATTGCAGGAAAATTATTCATATTTGGAGGACAAGGGTTTAAGAAGTGTTCCTGTGAAAAATCCAAAGTATAATGCGAAATAAATAGATGTCCCCGTAAAAATAGTAACGTTCTTTGTAACTCAAGATGCCACAAGTCCACAACATGTTTTAATAAAAATAAAAAAATGAATATTATAATTAAATTTCACTAGAAATGTTAAACTCATTAAAAAATAGTATTTTTTACATTACATACTATTGTTGTGTTACTTATTACACAGTGTGATTTA